>JAEQBH010005173.1:0-146474 GCA_016808115.1 Tetrastigma voinierianum | reverse complement strand
CATCATTTACATCAATCTCAAGTTGCAGTTTGATATCATGGGAACCATGAGGCTCACTAAATAAAAGCTGTTGGCTGCATTCATGTCCACAGCGGTTATGAGATTCAGTGTCACCAGAGAAAATTTCTGGAAAGAAGCACTTACCAGCTACGTCAATCCAAGCAATAGGTTTCTCAATACCTGTCTTAAGATCCAACTGGTTTCATATTATGCAAAATTCTATCATCGTCGATTGTTGTTGAGCTCAACCTCAACATGTGACTTCCTAACCTGAAAATCTTTCTTCACCAAGTCAACAAGATCTTCAGGAAAATCAGTCCATTCACCATTCAAATAGAACATTATACGTTGTGGCAGTGCAGTTTTCATAAAATTTGAGTAATATTTAAGTAAAGTTTTTCCAAAATTTGACCCACAGTTCATTCTGCACCCATCTGATTTTCTCTGCTTGATGAACTTATTTTTACGCATGGGGGACCAGCTTGCAGCATACTGAGCCATCCGCTTCCTTTTCAAGCCAACCACAAGGTTTTTACTAGTATCCAATACCTTTTCAAACTTTGCTTCATTTCTTCTATTTATATAAGAATACCTATGCACAAGATTTAGTCCTGAATTCAAATCTAAAGTAATCTTTAATCCTAGAAATGGGTCCCTTTTCTCAGAGAAACAACACCACCAAAGTTAACTGTATACCCCTGTAAAATGAAAATTAATCACTTAAAGTATGTGGAATAACATCAAAATCATTTTTCTAATGAGAGAGCATAATATCTTTGCATGAAGTACTGGAGTCATGATACAAAAATATACGTAAGGCAACATCCAGTCCAACAGGGAATAAAAATTATGTACAGGGAACAGAATGTAAGTTTGCAAAATTCTGATCATCCATGAATTAGGGTATGGTGTCATGAAGAAAACAGCAGTGATGCTTTTGGGGAGGAGATGACAGCAATCTGGCAGCAGCATGGTGCTAGAGATGCTGATGCACTAGTATATGAATGAGGCTGTCACGACAGCAGAATGCAATAGAAGCAGTCGTTGCAGTGTAACACAACATAAGATAGGTACAGATTAAATAGCATTATCATTATCACTATTTATTGGAGTGTGACTCTGGTAGAACAATATTAATGAATGCAAATGTCAACTACCGTGGAACATAAAGATCAAAAGTCCAGTCCAGCAACAATAAGGCAAAAGGAAACAACACACATACCAAGCTCTGCCAATCAGTTGTCATTCTGTACATGTTCATCTTCCCCCTGGCCATCATATATTCCATTGGAGCAGTTTCCTTTGTCACTCACGGGAAATGATTGCTCCTAATACAAAAAACAAAAACTAAACATTTATTTTTCCTTGATAAACAAGCAGTTCAAAAAAGTAAACCAAAGTTTGACCTCAAAAAGATTCCATTTTCTATTTATTAACAAAGAAATGCCTCCAAATACCAGTTTCAATTGTGTAGGCATTCAGCTATGAGAGTTCCAACCCAGTACCCACAAAAAACCCACACCATAAAACAGAATTTTCTCTTGGCTCCTATCATTTGAAGGAAAAGTAACTCCCACAAGGATTTCCTTCAAAGAAAATGGATAAACTCTTGCTTAGCTTGAGGAAAGACTATCCATTTATCTCCCGTTATCTTTAGGGGAGGTCTCTTCTACATTTGAAAATGGAAAGCTGAGGAAAAAATTTCCTACAACTACAGATTTCTTACAAACCAAACAGACCATGGCAGATTCTTATGGCTTTTTGATGAATATAAACGAAATCCCCAAAAATCAAATCCGAAAATCAACATCAACTACATGCCGCTGAAAAAGCATAAGGCATAATCTTCCCAGATTAGTTTTAATCAGTTGGCCCAAAGAAGTATGATTACCCAACGGAATTCTCCCCCAAAAAACAAAAATGAACAACTTAGATTTAATTATTTTGAAGAAAGTCACCTCTTCTGTATACGAAATTTTGCATTTCTTAGGGAAACAAGTTTCCTGTAAATAAACAGACCTCAAGATTCCTTGAATCATCCCAGCAACCATTCATGAAGCTGATTGCGCAGTCAAAAACATCCTAAATGCGGATAAAATATCATAAAAATTTCCCAAATTAAACCAAAAAAGGAGAAAACAACCCAACAAACCCTGGGAATTCCACTAAAGCATGGATGCAGAGAATCAGAAACCAGCTCCGATCACAGCTTCATTGTACACAAACAAAGTTCCATATCAAGAAAATCAAATATAAGAACGAAAATGGAAACCCCAAAGACCAGAACCAGTCGTTCAGATAATCAGAAGAACACAAAAGTCGCACCGTACCAGCATCGGTGTGAAATTTGGCGAAATCGCTTTTACCTCCGAAACCGAAAAGTCTGAGCGACTACGATTTTCATGAGGTATGATTCAGATACCACGCCTGATGTGGTTCGAAGAAACCCTAACTCGCGAAAACGAAGGAACAGTGCTTCGGCAGCAGCGCTATGAACCACTGACAGGTCATCCACCAAGTCGGCTCTCCATGGCTGAAGTTTCTTGCTTGGAGAAAAGAAAGCATGGCCCACAGCATTTGCAGTTACCTGCCTGTGAGGTTGTTGCGTCACGTCTGTCTTTAGATTGGTTGGAATCATGAAAAAGACGAAAATGGTCGATTTTTGTCCCAAAATATTTCTTTCGTTTTTTTCAAATATCAAAATGGTTTGGAAATCAAAATAAAGCCCAAATACATGTAATCAAAACCATATTCATTATTTACGGCTTTGCAATTTTTTTTAAGGATAACCGTTTCAAATTGATAAATTCTAACAAAAAATTATAAAACTAATATTTTTCATTGAAATATAAATATAAGTATAAAAAACACATTTTTTTTGATAAAAATACCACTTAAACATTTAATTATAATGTAAACATGGGGACAAAATGATCATGGTCATTTAATTGTATGTTATGATTTATCTTCCCTGTTTATAGATGTTTTATGAAATAAAGCATTACAATATTATTTTACAAGATGTTAGTTTTGAAAATAATTTTTAATTTATCTTACAATTCATTCTCTTTAAGTTATGATCAATGAATATGAGATTTAACATTTGATGATGTGTATTTAACGTGGCCAAAACGTATTAGTTTAAATATTATTTTCGATTTCAAATTATTATTTATATATATATTTAATAATTGGTATTAGTTCGGCACACAACTCAAAATGGTTTTAGTTTGATTTTGGGTTTGCCATGTGAGGGTGAGTCACAGACATGGGGAAGATATTTTCCTCTGATCTGAGCCACCTGCCGTTGGAGGGGCATTTATGGAATTTCAAGCTATTTTAGGTTTTTATCTGCACATTTGGGTTAAAGTAAGTAGATTCTATCCCTTCAAGACTTCAACCTTTCACATCTATTCCTCGTGGGATATACTACACTTTAAATGTTATGAGTCCCCACTTCAATTAGAAATAGTAGGAATAAGATTAAATGGTAATTTTTGAAATCGGTTTAAATCAGTTTATTCCATGGTGAATCAACATCAAAATTGGTATATTTTAAAAGAAAAAGTCATTTGGTTATTAAATTGATTGGACAGACAATTGAATAGACTAAATCGATTATTATCAATTAAACTGATCAAATAGATTTATAATTATTTTTATTTTTAATAATAATTTAAAATAAAATAATTAGTAAAACAAACGTATAAGTAAAATTGTTAGATCACCACCACATTAATATTATTAAATAACTTTAGATTAGAACTTTATGAAAGTGAATCATTTGTATTATGTAATAAAGTTTTATCATTCTGGTATCATTTAATTCGTATGTGATTAGTACGGGTATGATATAGCTTAAATATCTTTTCGTATATCACGTAGATCCCATTCGCGACCACCATAAAGTATAATAAAAAACAAACATCAATGTCTTTGAATAGTTCAAAATATGTAATTGTTTTGAAGGTTTTATATGTGATTTGATATAGATTTATGGATCAGACTTGTTTATCAAATTATTTGAGTTCAAATTAATAAAGTTGTATGATAAATTAATAATACAGTTGCACAAGTATGTCGCCAAAAACATGTGATATAATGATGCAAGAGGCACTATAATGGCTTATTTGAGAATTGATTTTAATTATGGAAAGTCGTATTCGAAATTGTGAAACATCAGAATCTTAGATATGTTTATAAATCCAAGTATTTAAGTCTTATTCTTTATTTTGATTTAGAAGTTGTTTTTATTTTATAAATATTTGTTATTTAAGTCAAAGTAGTAGTTACTTTATTTAATTTATAAAATTTGTTTTCTAGTTAAAGTAGGAGTTTCTATTTATTTTTAGGAGTTGCTTTATTTAAATTATAAAGTCTTTGATTTCTTAGTTAAAGTAGAAGTTTATTTATTGGATTTAGAAAGTACGAGGCTATATATACCCTCATAATATAGTCTTTTGACAATCAGTTCAAGTTTAATAATATTTTTATATTTCTTTTTTTAAAAGTTATCTCTTGTTATCTTATATTTTGGTAGATTAACCAGTAACGAGTTCGATTCAGCGCCTAAGCTTTTGTGGATTATTTGGTGGCAAGTATATATCTTTCTGCAATATCTTTGGTGGATTCCTTAAGTGGCGGATTATGGATTAATGGTTGTAGGGAAGTAAAAATGCATCACATTCTGACCTTTCTATAATTTAATTATCTTCTCTTTTCCTTTTCGCCTTGAATTTTGACCTTAACGCAAACTTTGAAATCTGGTTAAATCATACAAGCCTTTCAAATCTTTTGTTCATGCCATAAACCATAGAACCATCTTCCTGCTTGTGGCGGAGTCAATTGCATCAGCGCATATCTCTGTAACTGAAGCGCGGTAGCTCAAAACTTGGTTGTTTTTTACATCAAACTGAGAGCGAGCACTTTCCAGGAGCACAAAATCCGCCCGTTTCTCGACCTTTATTCCATCGTATATAAACCCTAGATAAGCCCTATAACCTTTGTACCAGACCTATCCCTTACCCATCAAGTTCTACCTTATAACCACCCCAACTTCGACTAGGTCATCCATCGTAGTCCGAATCCTTGCATCAAAGTGGTGTCCTTATAATGATTGATGGTTTGATCATTGTAAAGTTCTTAGTTAGAAGACAAGAGTCGTAATCGCCAGTTCAGTAGTTTCTCGATACGCCTTGCAAAAGCGCGTTCGCGATCTTGAATTTGTAGTTCCGGCTTATCTATAAAAGCATATGACTACTCGGCTGATGATCTATGGCATCAAGACGCCACATGGAAGGTGAAGGTGATGAAGTTTGATGAGGCGTAATAAGCTATTGAGTTTGAAATTACTTAAGGTGTAAGAGCTGAGATAAGCATTTTAGAGACTATATGATTTGGAGAGAATTATGAAGGCCGTCTGCGATGATGATTCTTGTGAGAAGCGTAATAATGAGGAAGGTTCAGTTCAATCAAGTTTGATATTCCTTAAAATTTGAAGAAAAATGCATGGTGACTTCTTGGATTGGCTTAATCTTTGTCGAGCGATGTCTTTAATTATTGCTGATCCCCAGTGGCAAAATGCCAGGCAGTTGGTAGCATCACAGATGTGCAGAATGCTTATATTTGGTGAGAAGAAAACTTGAGAGGCGTGAAAGAAGATGGTAAAGATATCTGGCTGGGAAAAGATGAATAAATAACTAAAAGGTACTTTTCCTTTAACTATAAGCGAACATCCCTCAAAATTCAAAATTTTAAACATAGTTGGTGTGGAGGGTATTCGGCTAAGTTTGTAAACTTGATTACGAGGAGACTTGCAAGAGTGAAATATGCATAACCCACCACATTGCTAGTTTGAGATATGATATTTGCTGATTATTTTTTGTAACCATATCATAAATGTGAGATGTGATGAAACTTATACTAAGGTTAGGGCTAAAAAAGGTACTTAAATTCTACTATAACTAGAGTGCTTGACTAATGAAGGGTTTGTTGAGGTTCTGAATTCTTGATCTATTGATACTTCAAAACTACCCTCTGAGTAAAGTGAAGCCATGACTTGGAGTGGCTTATAAGTCAAATATGTGTTTTAAGCGCCAGGATTGGGGCATGATGATTTGAATGTCCTAACCCGAGTGGTGCCTAATAGAGGAAGGTAAATAAGGACAAGATGTTGAACAAATAGCGAATCTAACCATGTCGAAGGCGTGAGAAGAAGTCACTCTTGTCGAAAATTTGGAGTTGGATGTTGAAGTAGTCGAATCTAACCATGTCGAAAGGCGGAAAAGAGTTCACTATAATTGAATTTTGATTTGGAAATCAAGATGTTTTACGATGTGACTTTGGTTGTTGAAGAAAGCAAAGTAGAAACCGCTCGAGAAGTAAATAGATTCTATGAGGATTATTGATCATAATGCCCGAAGAATTACCACATGGTTTACACTTACTATGAGGATATTTAACATCAATTAGACTATACCAGGTTTGGTTTTTCCTAATAAGCTAGCTATAATGAGCCCTAAGGATCATGAGAAAGTTTAAAACACGAGTTGATGATTTGCTTGGCCAAAGGGCTTGTCAAGAAAATCAAAAATTCTACATAGCTAAGTTATTATCTTGGAGAGTGTGTTTTTTGATTACCGACTTCGACAACAGTTTGATTCATGAGGAAGTAAGATTCAACATAGGGCAAAGAGCGGACCAATATGAAAAACAAGCAAATTAAGGTTATCAAAGGCTAGTATTTGATCCAGAAGGATGGATTCGATTACACATGATAAAAGAGAGGTGTTCCAGGCTGCGCACAAGAATAGATGGTCCTTCCAAGATTATTAAGAAGATGAGAAGGAATGCTTACAAGTTGGACTTGTCCAATGAAAACAATATATTGCCTACATTCAATGAAGTTTGAGGTCTTGTACATCATTGTGAGACTTGAGGGCAAGTCCTTTTTCCCCTGACTGCCAGGGATTGATGCGACTTCTGACAAACATTAGAATTCAATTTTAATTATGAAAAATTCATATTTGGGAGGGTGCAAGGCAAATTCATATTAGAGTTATTTTATTTTAGAAAGATTTATTCTTAAAGTCAGTAGTAGATTGTTTGTTAATTTATAAGTTTGTTTTCTGTCAAAGTAGGAGTTTATTTATTTTTAGGGTTGCTTTATTTAAATTAAAGTCTTGCTTTCTAGTTAAATAAGAGTTTGTTTATTGATTTAGAAAGTATAGGTACATATACCTAATGTAGTCTTTTATTGATGGGTTCAGGATTTAATATTATTTCGATTTCCCTTTTTAAGAGTTCTCTGATGTTCTCTCATCTCTTAGGTGGATTGAGTTTGTTATTGCTTGTCGGCCCGGAAGGTGGATTAAATGGTGGCGATATATATCTGGATCTCACATCTTGGGTGGATTCATGGTGGAAGTTCATGACTTCTATCTCTTGGTGGTTCCTTGAATTGTGGTAAAATTACTGTGATTATCACCTCTTCTCATTTCATGTCTTCTATATTTTCTCTTTCCATAACCAGATTTTCAACCTCAACCAAACTCCAAAGCATAGTTCCATAACCTTTCGAATACTTTGTTTCACCACATAAATAAAATAATCTTACTAGCAGTGCACTGAGTCGTGCGTAGTCTATCACCACCTTAGAAAACTGGCAAGTAAACTAGCTTAAAAAACACGGATTTGTTTTGCATGAATAACGCCAGACACTTATAAACCTAAAATCCTTAATTCCTCGGCCTTTATTCCATCGTATATAAACCTATATAAGCTACTATAACCACTTTTCTTTTGAACCATATCATTTTACCGTAAGTTCACCCACATAACCCTAACTTACTTAAACCCCCTAGGTCATCCATCACGGTCTCATCCTTGCATCATATAACGTTCAACATTTAAATAGACAAGGTATATAAAGGGGATGGGTCCCTGGTTTGAGTCTCAATAGAGATAGTTTACTATACTATAACTAAAATGTTTAGTTGTCAAAAAAAAAAAAGTGTATCCATTTTTTTAATTTTTTTTGTGTCTTGTTTTTTGAAACCCTAAGGGCCTCTCTCGCAGTTAATTATTTCAGACCCTTGTTCGTTAAAGATGAGGGTTTATTTTTTTTTGCCATTATTGGCCTGGAAAATTGGGAACCAAACGTGTTTGCCATAATATTAAAAAACATGAACCAAAGAGACTTTATTACAAAATTTAAAAACTATTTTTTGTTATGAAAAACTTAGAGAAGAAGGACAATATACATTTGTTTTTTGTTATAAAAAACAAGGAGATCACATTAAACACTAAATTTAAAGAACAAAAACAATTTTATGATAGCATCAAAATTATGACACCCAAAAACACGGGGGTACTTTGACCAATCGTCATCCTGCGGAAAACTCGTGGGTAGCGGGTGACCCGATACCGCATTATGTGTCACATTTACTAGGATCCACAAATTTAACAATTAAATGGACACTCCGGGTCCATTTATCACTTTTCATTTAAAACATGCAAGATTATAATTGAAAACAATCCATAAGGGTTTAATTACAACTCTTTTGCATAATAAAATACATGGCAAAACTAGTTTGCACATAAAGTTTACAAAAGAATTTTCATAAGCCACAATCCGGCTTTCTTCACAGTACGGTCCTCAAATAAAAATTAGTCACCGTTGTACTCCACTACACAAATGTTTCCCTGCACATAGGGTAAAGCCACTCCACTAGTAGAGAATATTATTTCCTCGAGGCTACTCGCTTTAAGTGCGCATCTGAGGCGTAATGTTCCATGACTACATTCACATTTCCAAGTGAAACATGTAATTTCACCTATGGAATCTACAATGCCATGCCATGAAATCAGGATGAGACTCAATCATGTACAATGCCAAGAGTCGCCACAGGCTCATAAGTCTTTCTGACTCCGTACTCGAGTCTTCTGAGCTCATACCACTGTCTGAAGCCGTGTAGCGATAAACCATCATTGATGGTGCATCGATGAACACTTCAAAAATAAAAGTCGTTTGTTCATAAACCAAAACTTTTATGGATGTCATCATTTCAAATGATCCTTTTATACTCAAAACCATGTGTCTTTTGTGGCGAGGAGATTTGGGGTCTCGGCATAGGACTCATGTGCGCTCGACACTTTTAGACTTTCCGCGGGTAAATTATGCGAACTAGTCGGGTCTTTCACGAGGAATGTCCCAGCCGCTTCTTAACTATTACCCAACCTGAGTTTTCTTTATCATTTATTTCAACCCATGACTCTGGTAGACTTCGTCAAAACTAGCAGAGCCACGCTGATCGATCCACCAAACTTAGTGTTGATTTTCAACCATGCACTCACACTCATTCAATGCGATGTTCCCGTGCATATGCAATATAATGCACAATTGTATGTTATATCATGACACATGTATAATGAATGCTACATGTGTAACACAATCCACATAACTCATCGGGTGTCATGGACAATCACGTCACTTACATATGACTTCCATACATCATTTCATTCATGTTAATATGTGCTTTTTACATATATCAACATCGACGCCACAGCATGCCATTTGCGTTCGGCAACACACCACAATCAAGCCATGTAATAGCCATTTACTATAAATTAATCACATGTATTAATACATTAAAACATATATTGACATCGAGCCACTATCACTCCTTAGTCAATGATGGCCTCTCGAACAAGTCATCCTGATATGTCCCGAGCAAGCCCTGGCTTGATCCTGCAAGACCCCGAGAATCGACCCTAAACATGCCACCATGAACATAGGCTTCATGAGTCATAGGCTCACTGAGCATAACTGCATCGCTAGTGATGGTTACTTTGGCGAAATAAACTCCCGCTGGCGGATTAGAAAGCAAAACTTGTCCTTGCGAGCTGCTTTAAGTGAACAATTCCCTCTCTAATTGGACCCCTTCCTTCTAGGGAGGCCTCGTGTGTGGCCTTAAACTTGGGGATCATTACTTTAACTTAGTCAAAGCCACGATACTACGCCCAGGTAATCTTATGCACTAAGCTTTGATACAAACTAGTATAAAATACATGTGAATCTTGAGTAACTTGATCTGCAATCGTTATGTCAGATTTCACAAGGTTCAGTTTATCAATATTTAAGATTAAAAATATGAAATTGCATTAAATAGATTGTAAAGTTGAGTCACAACTCTCTTACAATTATTACATACTAGAACTAGATTGTTTCACAGTTTTACAAAAAGATTTATCAAAGCCACATGTTGACCTTCTTCACAATTGCAACCTTGAAATGAGAATCGTCCACCGATGTACACCCTGCACCTGAAATGTTTTCCCATGTAGGGTGAGTCACGCCTAGTAGAGAATATTTCCTACAGAGGCTACTCCTCACCTAAGTAAACATGCAATGGTCATGTTCCACAAATTCACATTCACATCCCTTGTAAGACATGTAATTTCTACTATGAAATTCGACATGCCATGCCCTTAAATGAGATGAGACTCAATCATGTACCATGCCTCGAGTCACTTCACCGACTCCATGCCGTATTTCTGAGCTCCCATGTTTCGAGTCTTTGCAGGCTCACACCCACACGATGCAAAGCCCATGTGTGATAAGCGAATCATTCGATGAATCACATCCAGTAAAAACTTTACGGAAATAAAAGTCGTTTGTTTATAAGCCCTGACTTTTATGGGCGTCATCATTCTGAATGATCCTTTTTATATTCAAACCATGTGTCTTTTGTGGGCGGATGATTTTCGGGAGTCTCATCCTTGAGGACTCTCGCCTTTAGAGCTTTTGGACTTTCCACGAGTAGAGTGTGCGAGACAGTAAGGTCTCTTTCACAGGGATATCTAGCCTTCTTGCTTTTGTTACGACATAAGTTTTATTTACCACTTTATTCAGTGTCGCGACTCTGTTGGACTTTGTCGACTCCATTGACTCACTGTCAATCACCAAACGCAATGTTGATTTTCAATCATGTACTCACTCATTTAATGCGATGCCCCCGTGCATATGAAATGTAACACAATCCACATGTATTGCATGTTATGTCATGATACATGTATAATGAATGCTACATTTGTAACACAGTCCATACTTACCCGAATTATCATGGGTAATCACGTCGCTTTCTGTATGACTTCCATGCATCATTCCACATTTCATATCGATATATTATGCATGTATATATCGACTATCGACCTCCTGACATGTCATTTTTATATTAAACCTGATATTACGCACTCTGATCAAGCCATGTAATGGCCATTTGTATAAGTTCATCACGTGTCTATACATTAGAACACGCATATTGACATCTAACCATGTCACTCCTTTAGTGAAACAATGACACTCTCAAACAAGTCCTTTAATGACCACGAAGCAAACCACGAACAATCCTGGAATCGGGCCCCTGGCAGGCCCAAAACGAGGCCATGAACCACAGGCCTCGAAACCACAGGTGAGCCAGAGCTTTGGCGAAGTGGTTCACCTAAGTGAAGTGGTCCACCTAGGCGGACCAGAAAGCCCTAAAAACCTATCCTCAGGCTCACCTAGGCGAACATTCTCTCGCTTAGGTGGACCCCTTCGCCTAGGCGAACACTCCCTTCGCCTTGGCGAATACCTCTTTCTTCTTGGAAAAACCCCCATGTCCTCGCCTAGGCGAAGGACGCCCAACAGGAACTCGAACATCAGACTATTTCCAGCCTAAAAATGGAAAAAAAACCAAGGTAGGAAGAATCCATACTTTTTGGAGCGTGATAGAATCGTTAGGAAGCCTCATGGGCACTTCCTAAACCCAAAACCTCGATTTCCCCCAAATTCCTCTCTTGGATCTTTGGCAAAATCTCCATTTTCTGGTACACACGTGTAGCCCTCACCGAGAATATGAACTTTTGTTCTTGGCTCGTGAGAAATCAGAGCCAAGCGGGCTTAAGTAGAAGTTAGATGCCACTTACTTCCGTTTCCCTCCTCTCTTTTTTTTTTTCTACATGCGTGAAAGCAGGTTTTACATTCTCCCACCTCACATAAAATTTCATCGAAATTCACACACCCAACCACCTCTAAATCATGCATATGAAGCAGTCATTTAATCATAAATGACTAAAATATACTATCCTTAAGCGAGCTTGATAATTGCTTGCATGGTGTCTTTGTTCTCATGTTACCTCCTCGCTCCTCGGTCTTTATAAAGCACTTTCACTAGCCTCATAGTCTTGCCTCATAAAACTTTTTGATCTGATTATACATGACGCTATGCAGTCCTCCTCGAGGCTCATCCAGCGTCCCACTGATAGAAACGCTGATCCCTTTACATGGATCAGGATCTGAGTGCCTTAGGAAGCATGGAGACATACGGCTCCCATAGACCTCGATAAACTCGTGGTAAGGCCAATCGGTAGCTTAAGCGATGCCTACCCTCTCGAGTACATAGGCTGATATATCTTGACGATAAGCTTTCCAGCTTACCAGAAACTGATCACTCATTTTAGACATCACCTTGAGAAGACATGGAGGTCGTCATGTGTAGCCTCTGTCTGCTCTAAGTAGTGAGAAGACTCTTTCGTATCAAACCCACCTTCTCAGAGGTGTCTCTAACCAAATCCGGACCCGTGGTGGTTCTCTCTCCCACATATGTCCAACAAACCGAAGATCGACATGACTTCCCATATAATGCCTCATAGGGTGCCATACGTATGCTCTTTAACCAACTATGGTTATGTAGGCGATTCCACGAATTAAATCTCTTGATTACCCTTGAGATCGAGGAGCTAACCTTGCTCGTAGCATGTCCTTTAACGTCTAGATGGTCCTCTTTGGTAATGGTCGGAATGCAGGGATGAAAAGTTGTGCTTTCATCCTGCTTTGTGTCCCCCATGACTGATTAGGCTATTCGGAAATGGGTTGTAAACCTAGGATCCAGATCGATACTATGAACCTTTGGTACCCCATGTAGCCGAATCTCCACGCGTACCTTTGAAGAGATTCCTCCTAGAGTGAAGGTCAATACGCCGCAACCAAAAGTGTCTTGACTTAGTAGCCAGGTCCAGCTATCTGCCCACGGGTCAGCCCTCGCGATGTCCATGGAAAGTGAGTCCTGAAGTACATCATGACATGTTCCCACTTCCTTAGCTACCTCAATTTAGGGTAATCAGATTTGGCCTCTTAGAGATTGCTCAACCTTTAACTGGCGACTGCGTGAGACATTGACGACCAGAGTCAGCGTGTTTCTTCATGGCGGCGAGATCATGGTACATCTTCGTACTTCCCTAGATGCATAGAAAAAATAAAGAAATAATGGAACTCCAGGATCTCCTCTCTCGAGATCTCATTGAGGAACCATAACCAGTCCACTATGCAGACTACCATATGTGTGAATGGACCAACCTTCATCACCTATACCCGATCGTACTTGGTCCTTGATAGATAATATCTCTATGTCTTGTCCCTAGAACTCGATGACTTTGCTTAGTAGGGATGGCGTAGCCACTAAACTCCCAAAAGAACCTTAAGTCTGTCCCCTGTAGTGTAGCCCGAATTGTCCTACGGCCTCGAGCATCTACCATTCCCGGGAAGCCACACTAGCAAACACTCCTCGTGACTTCCGGCTGAGCGCATTAGCCACAAGATTTGTCTTATCGAGATGGTAATGCAAATCGAAATCATAGTCCTCTAGATACTCCATCACTGTGTTGCCTGCATGTTGAGGAGTCATTTGTAAAAATGTATAAACTTTTATGGTCCAAAAACACCTCGAACTACTCACCGTATAGATAGTGGTGCAAAGCCTTTAAGGCAAAGACAATGGCCGCCAACTCCATTTCATGTGTAGGGTAACTCTACTTGTGGTTCTTTAACTCTAGAAGCATGCATCTTCTCTCTGCTTAAGTGCCATCAAAACACACCCAAGTCTGTCCTTAGACGCATCACAATGCACTATGTACCTTTGTCCCCTTTCTGGAACTATCAGAATAGGAGCAGAATTAAGTCTCATTTTCAATTCCTGGAATGCCCTCTCACACAAGTCATTCCACTCAAACTTGACCTTATTAGAATTAAGTCTAGTCGTAAGTCTGACTAATCGGGAGAAGTCCTCGATGAACGCCGTAATACATCGATCCGAAGAAATTGCGTATCTAGAAGTGACTTTGGTTTCCTACCAACTCATAAAGCTACCTCAACCTTCTCCGGGTCCACGGATACCCCGAAGAATGATACCATATGCTCCGAACTACTCATCTTCGATGCGTAAAAATTCACACTTATTTAGATTTGGCGTACAAGCGATGTTCTCTTAAGGTGCGGAGAACATGTAATGCCAATGAGTCAGTTGACAACTTGAATCAACCGCGGAGATATTCGTGGATGTGCGGGTAACTGAGCATCACTCATGAAAATCGGGCGGAGTCTGCACTCCTTTATGCAGGAGCTCCTTGTAGTACCAAATATGTCCCAGCCAGGTTTCTGATGACCACCACAGGGTCCACGTCACGAGTAAATAATGGGCTGGGCCCTTGCATCAATACTCCTGAGAAATATATCCCGACAACTATATTACTTGGTTCAAGGTTAATAAATTACTCTTAATTCAACATATATTAAAATGTACAATTAATGTATTATCTGAAATCAATACCAAAGCCACGGCAGAGCTTTCTTCATATGGCCTCAGTGAGGCGTCGTCCTCCTATACACTCTATGCAGAAATGTGATCCCTCGGCGAGGTGAGCAAAGCCCGATAGAGATAATTTCCTGCTGGAGTTCTTGCCCACCTAAGTGCACATGCATGACAAACAATCACATTCAAACGATTTCATGAACCTACTCGGGTGTCACACTTGGTAATCCATTAATCACGTCACTCCAGGCTCCTCACATATGCCCAATTGAATGCGAGTAAAATATCGATTTCACAACAAAAGCTTTTGTTCTTGAAACTTATAAAGTTGTTAAAAATATTGGACTACCCTCAGAAATGAATTCTTTGGATAACTCTCACAGAAACGGTCATGATCCTGTCAAAGTGATCGTTGGGCGTCCTCAAGCGATTCTTGAATCTTCTCACCAAAGTCTTTCATGGCTTTGTTTTCGTTTTTGTTTCATTTCATGTCATGCACTCACTCTAATATTCTAAATTTATTAGAGTGCATATGGAATGCTATGATGCCAATTCACGACACATTCATGTTAATATATTCCACATGTATATATAATATAATTAAATCCACATAAAAACACATATTATCACTAATTCATGATCAATTACACGAAATTATCTCATGGGCTAATTAACAAACACAGGCAATTCATTTTGAATCCTTTCGACGAACACATTTCACACCACACAGTGTGTCATATTCATGTGAGCAGTGAAACCCTTGAGTTCTTGTTTGACCACACAAATGAGATTTTCTCCACGGCTCAGTTCTGAAAAACTTTTGGTGAGTTTCTGACTAAAACAAAGCGTCGAACATTCTAACCATTTACACACCGCGACTCTTAGACCGAAGAATAAGCGTAAGTAGGAAAATATCCTGCCTCTTGGGTTGTCGGAACTCCACCCAGTCGGTGCGCGCGTGGCGCCCGCGCATAGAACAACTTTACACTTCTTGCTCCGCCGAGGCGAAGCGGTTCGATCATTACAGAATCTAGAGAAGGTGCTCTCTCTCTCTCTAAAAACCTCAAATCCCCATCCACTGCATCTCCCTCTCCTCTCCTGCACGTTTTGGCTTTTCAATTTGAGAAGACAACTATTCATTGTTTCGTCTTATCTCATTAACATTCATTTAATTTGCATCATGTCCCTTATTCTGGTCACGACATAGCTGTCCCACAAGTAGTCCATTTCCATCATACTATAATCTTCTGACATGTGTCCACGAGTACATGTAGTAGAGTGACTTTGCCCATCACTTGTCTCTGGGCAGTTTTATGGCACGGGCACGGTGCCTGAGCGTGAAGTGAATGTCTCGGAATTAGACGAAATTCAGCGTGGTATTTGAATTTATTTGAGACAATTCCAACGGTGAAATATTTTTGTCATCGAGATACGAAAATTTTGGATTTTGCAAAATTAAGATTTTCTTTGAGAAAATTGGAATTTTTCGAGTCTTACGAGTGTCCTTAAGTTGTACCGTGATCCTCCTTGGACTTGGAGTAGGTAAGATTTGGAGTCCACGAGAAAACCCTGACGAACTGATCTAGGTAGGAATTTGCAGAGACACCTATGCATAAGATCCATGAATGTCGTTGGAGCATTCGTTAATCCGAATAGCATCACTGTGAACTCAAAATGCCCATATCGCGTTCTAAACATCGTCTTAGGGATATCCGTCTTCTTAACTCTCAACTGATGGTAACCTATGCGGAAATCTATCTTGGAGTAGACCCGCGCCCCTCTCAAGTGGTCAAATAAATAATCAATCCTCGGTAAAAAAAAGTACTATTCTTGATAGTAATACTGATGGTATCGATAGTCTATCGTGGCCCAGAAGGGTCTTGTCCTTCTTCTTGGAAAGCGAGGTGGTGCCCCAGGGGTGAAGTGCGCCAGAAGTCTAATAAAGCCATATCAAGTTGTTCCTATGCTTGGACATTGGGTTCTTGTGGCTTTCAGCGGTGTCATTCTATGTAGGTCATATGAATGAAGCGATTTACTGGTCTCGCTCAATAGTGAAGTCTACATCCTATCTGGGTAATCTGGTAGTTCATCACGAAAAACATCACTCCATCTCTGATACACGAGGTAGACCTAACCGCATCCGATCGCTATCGAGGTAAGGCTTACCATTGACCTCAAGTCGCCCATGCCATATGGAAGTCCGTACCGGCTGGGTAAAACATCATGCTTATCCCACAGGACGCATATGAACATCATCTTGTGTGTGGCGTAATCCTCCTATGATCACAATCAATGACTCCTTTCGGTGTGTAAATCGACGATGGTCGATAAAGGATGACATCGAACTATTGACGTGTCAGCGTACAAGGTTATGGTGGTAGAATCCGGATCTGTTGCTCTGATCCTGCGACATATCTAATCCAACACTCACCACTAGTTCCTAGGGAGGAATTCACATGTAACGACTCTTAGTTTCGCTTTCTAGCCTAAATTTTTCACACATGATGTAGTAATGTGAATGAATGAGATGCGAGTCAAACAATACTCTTGCCCGTAGCGAGAAAGCAAAATGTACCACAGACAATTAGTGATCTATGCTTAATATAAGGGTGATAGGCGTAGACATATACTAGGTCCCTGAAGTCCGGATTATAGGCCTAGCCTCGACCTCGTATACCACTGATGTTTAGCTTGTCGTGAAGTAAGCGAGGTCTATGTAGTGCTGGGGCGATACTAGTTCCCCTGGCCCATTATGGGGTAAGAAGGAACAATCGAGTTTGTGCATGTCCTACTGATGACTGGGATTAGGGTATCCCATAACCTTAGGATCCCTGCCTCCGAGGACAATCATGTCTCATGTGCTGATTTCTTTGTGATGAAACATGTCCTGCGCACTGTATACGAGTCTTGAAGTCTCCCATCTTGGGATAATTGGCGCTCGTGGTGGCCTTGATCAGCAAAGGCACTGCGGAGTAGAAGTCTTTTGCTTCTTGGCAGATGCCTCGACTCGGCACACGGTGGCGAGACATCCATATATATATCTTTTTATAAACTTATAACCTTTAGATTGTTCATTCATATAATCTTAACTTGTACTATATTATAGCGTGATTTAAAATACCATCTGACTCCATATATGAAGTGTTCAGCATTTCTGATAATTACATTGTTTACAAAAACAAAACATATCTGAATAGACGAAAAGGTCTTTAGTAGGCACCCCAGTAGTGTGTTGGCCTTGGTTGCGATGTGGGTGTCAGGACTTCTCGTTTATGTTTCTCCTTGTACCTACGGATGAAACACCGTGCAAAACATAGCTTAGTAGAGATTAATACATATGGATGACCTCACAATAAGGGTCATCACCAACCATACGCATGCATACACATCAACATACCATGTGTCATCTAAACATGTATACATATTTCATATTTACTTATCATACCATGTTTCATTTCTTATCATTTTACACACTTTGCTTCATGTTCTTATCCACAAATATACTTGTCATTGCATAAGCGGTGCTATGCTTCTCTTATCATATCATATCATTTCATATGTCTTATTAAAGTCATTTGTTTTTATATTTCATGCTGCATAAACCTTATAAATGGATAAAGAAGCTATAAAGGCAGAAGCGTTGTACTCCTTTATGTAAACGATGGTCTATAAAGAACCGAGAAAACGTTTGCTATCATTAATGCGAGATATTGACCATACATAAGGGTCGCGAAGGCGGCTGTAATATTGACAGCGAGGCGATTGATCGGTATCGCATAGGCTTGTTTTCCACTAATAGACATGCCCATTTTAGCCACTACACGAGTTAACCAAACAATCCCATATGTATTTTATGTTGATAAATATCTCATATTCCCAGAATAATTATTGTCATCCATTAATCATATCACGATATTCCGATCATTTATTTAATATATTGCATTTTCATATACCATTATATGCATGAATAACTGTAGTTGTCATGTATGATTATGAGCTATTTAATATCATTCAATTTCATCAAGCTATATATGGATGAATTACAGACTCAAGGAGCTTTCTATGAAGTCAAAGGCGTATCAGAAGCAGAGTTGGACCGAAGAAATTATGGTAGCCAAGGGAAGTTGGAGGCTTACTAAACAGTGCTCTGACAACACTAGTAAGACCTACATTCTTCGCGATTTTCTAGACTAATATGAGTTTCAATGACATCCAGAAACTTTGTATGGATAGTTCTAGACTCAAGGGCTTTATAGAGCGAGAGCATTCAACGAGTTGAGCGAAAGTTATGATCGTCCAGGAGTTGGAATCTTGAAGGTGTGCGGCTGCTGTAGTGCGTGAAACTCACGCAATTGCGTGCAGGGCTTCAATTTTGGGCCCGATACCCAATAGCGTGGCTTCCGCGCCGCGGCGTGCCCGGAGAGCTCATGGCGCTCGATTACCGCGTCATTTTGACGAAACCATCCGGAACAGCCACTTGTCCACGACCCTGATATCACTCCCGATTGAGGCCTGAAAACATGCCTGAACCACGACCATGAGCCTTTAGCTCTGACATAAAAACCATCCTACATTCAATCCCAAATCAGCCCAAAAATGAGAGATAAAACCAAGTTCAAAAATTCACTTTGGGTTCTACCAGCACTTAGCATCCATACAAGTTCTACACAAGCAGTAAGTTCCATACAAAATCGAAACTAATCCATAAGAAACCCCGTACTTCCATACTAAAATCCATACTAATCACCAAAAACCATACTTACATACTAAAATTCATACTCAAAAGGGAGGATTCCATTGTTTCCTAACAAGTAATCACCTCTTTAACACAGCAAACCCTAGCTCGGAGGAATTTCATATAAAAGTCCACAAATTCATACCAACCCATAACAATCCATACAAACCATACAAAAATCTTAGTTTCCATACCTTTCTTGGCCTTCTTGGCTTTCTTCTTCCTTCTCTTCTTTTCTTCCTCTTTCTCTTCTCTTCTCATCTCTTCTTCTTCACTCTACGTTTTGGGTCTCAAAATGAGGCAATCATAAAACCATCTACGATCGATCCACAATCATTTGAAAGTAAAGAATAAAACCAAAGTTTCAAAAGTCATACAAGTTACACACAAAGCATAGCATCCATACAAGTTCTACACAAAACTTAGTAAGTTCATACAAAATCAAACAAATCCGCCAAAACCCATTACTTCCATCTTTTAAAATCCATGCTAATCAAGCAAAGCCATTACTTATACTAAAATTCATACTCGAAGGAGGATTCCATACTCCCCAACAAGTAATCACACTCTTTAACACACCTTAAACCACCCCAGCTCGAGGAGGATTTCATATAAAGTCCACAAATTCATACCAACCCATAACAATCCCATACAAACATACCATCTTAGTTTCCATACCTTTCTTAAAGCTGCTTGGCGCCTTCTTCCCTTCTCTTCTCTTCTTCCTCTTTCTCTTCTCTTCTCATCTCTTCTTCTTCCTCTCGTTTTTAGGTCTCCAAAAATGAGAACGATTTAGTCTCACCTTTATATTTAATTTGCACTTTTATTTGCTAGTCTAATCTCTTCCTGTTGCTCTCCGTCTTGTCTTTATTTCTCGATAGCCTCTCATCTTCTTGTCATATGACTTTTATGTCCCTTTTAGACAAATTACAAATTTACCCTTACTATCTTGTACAAATTTCGGGTTTCTCCATTTTCATGTTTGCATTTAAATTACAAAAAATTCAAATTATACCTGAAATACCACTAAACGATTTGAAAGCGACTAGGGTATATTTTAGAATGTTTCATCTTCCTTAATTTGGAAGAAGAAGTAGATTCTCTCACTCTTATCCTTAACACGCATCCGGATGCTTAGATGATGCGACAATACACCTCTCTCGATGGCCATAGTTGTCTTGACCCATCAAGTCCATGTCTTGTAAGTCCAACTAATTTTACCGGATTAATGATTTCAAACCATCCTCGAACTTTTTCTCACTTTGGCCATGTCAGTAGCCACATAGTCATCAGCCCGAGAATGAGCTAACTCGATGAACTTAGCCATGTACTCGAACCTTTGTCATCGTTCCTTATTTCATTTTCAAGAACTCGAGGCTTTGTATTATGCGGATGCAAATACTGCCCATGAAGGCTTATGGGACTCTTCCCATGTCATTACCTCGAGTTCCTTGAGGCTGACTTAACTCCCCCACCATACTTAGGATTCACCCTCTATTTGGAATGCATTTGGCCTTATCCTCATGGCATGGACGATCTCCATGGCCTCAATTTTCTTTGACTTGTCAGACGATGATCAACTTCATTGGGTCCCTACCACTGGAGTTGGAGGATGATGTGCCTTCAACTTATGGAGGTTACTTAGCCCTCCTTAGCCCGTGGTGCACTAGCCTCTGATGGTGGTAGCCATGACACCCGATAGCCTCTATGAAGGCTTGTTGGTCAAAAGCCGGTGGTAGTGGGTTGTTGTTCCGCCCACCGCCTCCGCGTCCTCTTCCTCGACTAGCCATCGACATATGTCAGATAGAAATTAAGTCTTACACAGTATCCCAAAGAAGCAGGGATCAATGTAAACTTTAGATTATCTCTTGTCTAATAATGGTGTGTGCCAACCATGTGATTCATCCGAACTACCTGGATTCGTTCTTTTTCCCAGAACCATGGGTTATATGTTCTAATCCTAATATTCCACTTTTCCACATACACTTTACCATTATATGTATTCATGACACACAATACAATCATGCGACATAATAAGCACAGACATGAAATGCACACAAATAGATACAATGAGTAAGCCCACATGCCCATCAAGCCTCAAGAGTGTCGCATGCAGTGCCTCTCTGATCTTTACCAACATACCACCCATGTAGTAAGTGAGAGATTCTACAATTTGAGACTGTAAACTGCCTTTGGCAAGGAGGTGCAAAGGCAACTAAAATAAAAATCTAAAATAACATAATCATACTTCAAAAGTAAATCATAAAATTAAAGACTACAAAATATATATAACAAACTAAAACACCACCATGGTAATTGTTTTAAAATCTAATACATATGCTTGAGTCTAAAAAATTACTTGTATCAATACAAGTTTCACTACTATAACAAAAAAAAAAGAAAGAAGATGTTAAACAACCACTTCTATTACAAGAGAAGGCGAGTCTACGAAGGGTACACTCCTTAGGCTATCTTGCCTTAAGCTGACAGGTATCACTAATAACTATTCGGCACCTACATGGATTAAACACCCATGCTAATCTTATAGCTCAGTGAGCAAAATACATAAAATCAAAACCACTTATAACTATTCTCAAATACAGTAAATAAGCATGCAATATTATTTCAAGTAATTACATTTAATCTTTTTTATGCTTAACAAGTTCATACACACACACACACACACACACACACACACACACACACACATGTACGTATCCTTTACGGGTCAACATATTCATCTCTCCCGTAGGAGTACTTATCATACAATTTAGAACAGAAGGCACCGGGTACACTCTGAGTATGTAGTCTTGAGTATCATGATGCATCATAAATTCTTATTTTCATAATATCACGGTCATATTCATGCACTTTTCATATAAATGTTTATGCATAGATAGTAAGAATGAATAGCAGACTCATGGAGTCTGATGCATCTGAGTGCCAGAAACTTTGACAGTCCCCTAGTAGTAATGAGGGAGTGTCGTAGCCAATCGGGAGTCACAGTAACCCTTGATCGAGTGCGAAGCACTAAATAGAAGGTAATAAGTAACACTAAATAGGAGTGTCGTGACACTAATTAGGAGTGTCAAAGTACTAATCAGGAGTGTCGTAGCACTAGTCTTTATTTATTCACGATCCTGTCTTAAACAAGCATACAATTATATGTGATTCAGAACCTTTTCACGGAGTCGAGCCTCATTCATGTATTATTTTTTCGAGTCATTTCTTATCACTATAATTTCTTAGTTGCATATCAACATGTTTAAGTCATATTACTATCATGCATTAACAATGTATTTTACTTAAGAGGCCAATTATTTCTTCAAACTTATATCAACATGTTCAAGGCACTAACTATCATGCATTAACCAGTACAATTTTGCCAAAGAAGAATTAATTATAGGAAATGTTCTTTACCCGGAAAGCAGTTTTTCACCTTCACTTTACTTTTGATTTTCTAGGCACCAAAGACATATTTCACCCAAATTCTTTCATAAGTTGTAATTCCATGAGTCCTATTTTCAGTAATTAGAATCCATCAGTTGGAGAGTCAATTGATTATGGCTGAAGTCTGAAAACGGGTTCTAAATTTTGGCGGCACTTCCCCTATAATTCTATCATATCCATTTTACACAAAATGATCCTTAGAAAAGGACACTCCCAACACAATTTTGCAATACTTTCTTCATGAAAGCTGTTCTCCCAGAAGTCTAGATTACAAATAAATTTAAATTATTGCATTTGGATCAACCTATCCCAAGATATGACTCAAACACTCAAGGATGGTCTTATTGAACCTTAATTGACAAAAAATAGAGCTCCACTTCGATGAATTTCTGGGTATAATAGGGTCTAAATATAAATATACTTTCTTCATGGAAGGTATTCTACAAGAAGTCTAGTTTACTCGAAGTGAAATCCTTAATTTGGATGAAGTAAGGCTTCGACTTCTCAACTCAAACCTTTCCGAAATACCCCATTTAGGGGCATAATAGAACACCTTACTTCCTTTGATTTGAAGTCTTATAGTCACCTTTTGGTCTAGATAATTTGTTCTAGGTCTACTCTCACCCCAATTGGAATCACTCAATTTGGAGGTCGTCTTGAGTTATGGCCCCGAATGACAATTCGAGAAGGAAAAAAAAACAGACCTTTCCTCTGACCATACAAACCTTAACTCATTTTCACCAACTCCTATTAAGGATCTGAAACAAAATCACAACACCAATAAACACAAAAATAGAAGAAGGAAATCCCAAACCTTAACCAAACTTAAAACTCTAAATCAAAATATACCCACAGATGGAGGAAGTTAGAGTTTTCCTAACCTTGATTCTTCTTCTTCACTTCTTCTGTAACACCCCAAAATACGTCATAGTTGTTTTTAAACATAATTAGGGTATATTATTAGAGCATTTGGAAATTTTTCGTATTTATTATTTTGCTAAGTGAAAATTTGAAAACTTCTGGGAGAATTTATTACAAGAATACAAAAGGCAATTGTATTTGTCCAAAATGAGACTACTTAAGAAGTCATAAGATAAGAAGAATATGGGCTAAAGTGGAAATAGCATAACTTGATTTGTAAATAAGGAGAGTTGAGGACCTAAGTGCAAATAAAAGAAAAATTAAATATAAAAGAAATTAGAAGACCAATTTGGTCTCATTTTGAGGTTTTATAAATCGTGAAGAGAAAGAAAGGAGAATAAGAAGAGGAAGAGGAAGGAGAAGAAGAGGAAGAAGAAGAAGAAGCCAAGAAAGATATGGAACTTGTTAATTTTTGTATGGAAACTATGGAACTTGTATGGGATCATTTGTATTTTGGACTTTGGCATGGATTTCTATGGTTTCCATTTCTAGGGTTTAGTTAGGAATTCATCCCTACCCTAGATTTGTGAAAGTTAGGTAAAACCTTAAGTTTGTATAATAAGATGAGTGGAATCCTTCATATTCCTATAGTTTGCAAGATTTGTGAACTTTAATATGGATCCTTAGAATTTTTATTTAAGGGTTTGGTTGCCAGTTCTAAACCATATTACAAGTATTTATGGGTTGTTGGATGGATTCCATGGTGGAGTTTTGATGCAGGTTGGATGAGGAGGTTTAAGAAGAAAAGTTGGTATCAGAGATGGCAAAATGCGCCGTTTCTGAGATAGAATCGCGTCTTGGTGCGACCTGCTGTAGTGGCAAAATAAGGTAGATACCACTCACCCGAGCCACAAGGTTTGGTCGATCTGAGTCAAGTGGTACCGGTACCTTGCTTCACGCAACCACGAGGTTTTGGTGACTATGCCTTACATTAAGCTCAGTTTTGACGAGATTATGGAAACCAGATCTGTGATTAACGGGGGTTCAAATGGGGCCGAATTAAGTGAAAAGCGCCTTGTCTCGTAGTCTCGGCGAGTTCAATGGTGGCAAATGTAATGGCCCTATGATAAAATAGTAAGTTCCTAAACACATATAATTGTAGGACTGCCTAAGACCAGATATTGAATGACATGGCACTTCTGTTACGACGTGGTGATTCATGGTGCACGGAGGTGGTCCGAAATCAACAAAATTTATAAACCTAATACCTCATACTGTCATAGCATGACTACTGCAGTATAGTGGCTCTAGGGTCGAACACATGGATGGGTTTTCTTCGCACAGATGACTTACAGTGAGGTTCAGAACGGTGAATTTGTTTTTGATTTTAAGGTTTGATAAAAACAGTGGGGTTAAATGTTTGGAAACTGAAAATAAAACAAGTTAAAATGTAAAAGAGAACTCCTTTAAGTGTTAGGCCATTTGGTTGGATTCTAGAGACGGTGAGGGTTTCCAGGCTCCTTTCCTCGTGTTGGGGAGGATGACTTGTAGTCATTTCCCGAACCAGATCTTCATTTAGCTATAAAAATTGACCCTTAATAATTATCCTTTGAAAATGGTACTCATCGAGCATCAGTGGTTTCATACAATGGAAAACAAGTCTCCTTGACTCACCTTTCAATGACTAATAGATGATAACTAATGAATCTTAGTGGATCTAGCAATAAGCATCCACTGAACCCTAAAAGATTATAAAATACGGATCATTCAAGAGGTGAATCACAGGGATACAAACCTAGGATTCAAAACGAGTGCCGAGTGAGTAGCTGCGTGAAAACCATGAGGCGTCCAGGTTGCCGGATCACGCACCGGCCTTCTCCTTCAGGAGGAAGGTTTACAGCGACTCATCCTCCTAGTTGTCATCCTCGGAGGGTGTTTGGCTTGTGGGAAAGGGAGAGAAAGTGAGGGAAAAATAGAGAAAATAAGAAAGAGCGGGAAGAGCTGAAAGCTTCCCACCCAAAAATTTTATTAATGAACATAAGGTCTATCGATTACAGTGATGGCTAGGACTTATATAAGTCCCGATGACAAAATTACAAAGAGCTGAATTAATCACTATTACAAGGAAGGTGATTCAAGAAAACCTGAAAAAATTACAGTAGAAAAGTCAAAAAGTCAAAAAAGCATGAATAGTGGCATGGCGAGGCAATTTTGTGATCTTTGCGAAAATTCTAACTGTATGAAATTCGCGACCTTAACCGTTTTTCTTCCATACGCTACGCTTCTCTTTTAATACGGTTTTTGATTACAGTTATAAGAGTTGAACTTGGATTCTCATAGTTGAAGCGAGAATCCTATCTATAGGTATAAAAAGCTTTTAAAAACAACAAAACTTTACTTACAAAATTTGATTAGTAGCTTTGCTGAGTCCTTAACATGTCAATTGGGTTAATTAGGTGATTAGTACACAAAAGTGCTTGACCCTATATTAGTAAGTGCAATAGCACTTTTTGGCTAGGAGATCACACCCCCTAGCAGGCACATTGCTAGTCTCTTAGCAATGAAAGAAGAAAGAAAGAAATCAAAGCAGATGAGCTATAAATATATCTACACAAAATGGACTTAAAATCATTGAAGTGATAAAAACCAAACCCTCTGACGTAAGTTATCAAAGCCACAATCGATGACCATCTCGAGAAGAGTGTGTACTATGCAAATCAGAGTGTCAAAACAATGTCAGCTCCTAGAACCAACCTAACATCGCTTCCCACAAAAAACCTAAGTAATGGCGATTAGTTTCAAAATAATATGTCAAACATCCCTTTCCCCTGACCTAGCTCTTGGCAAACTAGCGAGACTAACCTGACCTCGTCATCGGGACCAGCACATTCCATAACTCATTTTTTTATCTATGTAGGGTGCAATCTTTGAGGAGTATCAAACTCATAAGTGTCCATGTAACGGGGGTCCACCGATGACTCCCAACAAATTAAGGTTTAGGGCATCAAGTCATAAGGATTTTTCGACCACTAACTCTTCAGGTTTCACCCCGGACTCTTCAGGTTTAAACCTAGCAGACTAACCAACCTCAATAAATCAAGACCCGGCACATTCCCATGCTCCTTTTTGATGTAGGGAGGTGCAATCTTTGAGGTATGGCTCACAAGTGTTCATGTAGCAGGAGTCCAGGTGACTCCTAGCTTCAATTGGGTTTAGGGCATCAAGTCATAAGGATCTTTCCAACCACACTAACTCTTCGGGTTTCACCCCGGGACTCTTAATGAGTTTAAAACTCTAGCACCCTCTGATTTGCTAAAGCTCTGCCCATCCACCCATGTAGCAGGCACAAAGTCGGTGACTCCCAGCCCCGGTTAGTTTTAGGGCCTTAGGGCTTTAAAAGCTTTGCCATATACCCCTCGGACCGTGCTCGGGTTTCAAGACGAAGCGTCACAATTTTTCTTTTTTTTTCTTTTTTTGAAAGACTCATTGGTCCCTTTTTTTTTTTTTTTTTTTTTTTATTAGGGGGTTCTGGCTTGTAAGGTAGAATTCAAAATTTTAGGCCAGACTTTTGAAGGGCTTAGAAGGCAAGGCAGTTTTTCAGCCTATAAATGAAATCTAATGTGCATAGTGTGTGGTTAGTTCAATGTGGAAGAAAAAAGGTTGAAAACCATAAGAATTTCAACATGTTATCAACTCAACTAAGCATAACACCATTCTAACATGACAACATTTGGAACAAAATTTCAATTTCTCATCTGACAAAATTTGGATATTACAAAAAAATTCCCGAAAATAAAAAGTGGCATGAACTAAAGAGAAGCTAAAAAAAAAAAACATGCATTCTCTTATAGAAAAAAAAATACTTTGCAAGCCATTGACTTAACAAGAATGGAGCTTGCCTCGAAACATAAATCAACACTTCCTTCATGCTCTCCCAATAAAATTTTACTATCCTTAAATGCCAACAGTCTTGGATTAAATTTAAAGGGAGAAAGTGATACCTCCTTGATGAAATGTACCCGATTTTGGATAGGAGACTTCTGAGCTTTCCTGAACCTTATTAAATCCATTTGGGGCACGAATGGAACGAGTTGGAAGAAAGAGAGGAAAAGACCGGAGTTGGAGCATTTTGAAAAGTACTCCTTTATCATATTTAAAAAAGTATTCATACACATTCTCTTAAAATTCCTAAAAACTCCTAAGCTTTCAGCGATGCCAAAATGATCAAAAATAGAGTTTAGATGAAAAAGTTATAAGCAAAAACACAAATAGGTGAGAAAAGAAGGCTGCGAAAAAGGTTACGAAATGTGAAAATTTACAACTTTGCGAATTTTAACCGAATTTTTAAGGACAATTTTTATTTATTATATATATATATATATATATAAATAGAAGAAAATATATATTTTTTATTATTGCCTTTGTTCACTTGCTCTGATTAAACTCTTTGCTATGAGGCCACTATTGTTTACTTCTGAGAATTTGCTCCGTCTGTGGCTTGCTATAGTGGGGTTGCAAAATTTTGCAACCGTTGCGAAATTTCTTGGGCTCTTTTCTGAACTGGACCTCCCACTATTACAAAAATTTGGCTGGTACAAAAATAAACATAGGAAAAATAAAAATAAATAAAAAACATAAAATAGAAAAATAAGTTTAGAAGCAGATTAACTTAAAATTAGAAAATATAAAGAAAATTGAATAAAACAAATAAAATCAAAATTAATCAACAAAAATTATTTGAGTGGACTCTACAATCTCAGGGGAGAGTGAGTCCACTCAATATTTCTGGGACACATGCGAGGGCAGGTGTTGAAGGAACTAATTAATTTGGTGGAATTCTGCGAGTCTAGTACTCAATCTGAGCAAGTAATAAGAAGCGGCACACTTAAATCTCTTTGATGTAGTGGCAAAGTTTGAACAGTAGCCACTAACTATAAAAGAATTGCCCTGAAGGCGTCTCTGGATCCGGATGTATACTTGATGGAAGTGTTTGGTGTTAGATGTGCTCAGTGTAGGGATAGCTTTTGGGGCTCTTCCACTTTACTTTCCTTTCCACTTCATAACTACCGGTCGACAAGGAAGGATTTCTTCTTTTTCTCCTCCGTGGCCATGACATCATAATTATAGGCATCTGTAGTTCCTCGATAACCTGCTGGTTCCTCTTTCAAGTCTCAAGAGCTATTCTTTCCAGTTAGCTATTCACCCAAAAGTGATTTTTGTTAGGCACCTCTTCTCTGGATTTTCTCTTTGGATAAACATATTTAGCATGATTGACCTTGAAGTGATCTTGCGAGGTTAATGGATTTTATCAATTTTCATTTTGAAGTCCATCAATTCTCTTGCCCATTCTTTTCCATGATTATTCAGAATTTTCGAGTTAATTAGGCATTGATTGACACCTTTTCCACAAGTCACCCACAGAAGCTTACTAAGTTTCGAATGGCTTCCAGAAGCAGGGAAGGTTGTTGAGTAGTTGAGGCGAGATGAAGAAGCATATTATGAATGTACGGGAGGTGCATATTAATGGAGGTTTTGGTCCCCATGAAGAAAAATTTAGGGTGGTTCTCCCCCAACTGAAGGTTGTAAGGCATTTTCCATATGGTGCATTTGTTGGAATAGTTGCATAGAAAACCATCAGTGGGATGGTTTCTATGGTCTAGTGAACCTATAGCCATTAGGGCTTCTCTCCATTAGATCTTGACTTTATCGCAATCTTCATGTGGGGTTCATTTGATCATGATTCAAGCCCACTTCACAACTTTGGCTCTGTGGAATCCAGATTCTCACCAGTAAATTACAATTTCTAAACCAGTGGGCATAAACTCCATGACAAGGCAGCAGACTTGCCAAAACAACACCAGAAACAATCCACTGGGTTTTCAGATTTTTTTTTAACGGTGAAATAGAAAATAAGAAAGCGATAGTAACAACAAAAATGATAAAAGAAAATTCACTAGGACTTTGTGATGAGGATCAAGTGTTCATCGATTCATCATTTACTAAGGCTGCTCCTCGACAGTGGCTTCATTTGGTTCGTGGTGCACGGAGGAGGTGGTCAGAAATCAACAAAATTATAAACCTAATACCTCTCTTTGTTGTAGCATGGCTCTTTGCGATATAGTGGCTCTAGGGTCGAACACGGAGATGAGTTTTCTTCGCACAAATGACAATGAAACACGGTGAGGTTGAAATGGTGAATTTGTTTTTAGTTTTGGAGTTTGATAAGCCATGGGTGAAAATATTTAGGCGAAAATAAAACAAGTTAAAATGTAAAATAAAACTCCTTGAAGTGTTAGAGTCGTTGGGAGTTGGATTCCTAGAGACAGTAAGGGTTTCAAGGTCCTTTCACTCGTGTTGGGAGGATGACTGTCGTCTGTTTCCCTACTTACGGATCTTCATTGCTTTATAAAAATTGACCCTTAATAATTATCCTTTGAAAATGGTACTCCAGGAGCATTGAGTGGTTTCATATAATTGAGAAAACAGAGTCTCCTTGACTCACCTTGTGGCTAAGCCAGGTAAATAACTAGTGGATCAGTGGATCTAGCGATAAGCATCCTTCCAGACCTAAGATTATCAATAAGATCATTGAGAGTAAATATAAGGATCTAAACCGGTTGAAGAAAGCGAAGCTACTTGGGTGATGCATACATAAAACCATGAGAACCTCCGGTTGCCTTTGGATCACTTGCAGTAGCCTTCTCCTTCAAGGAGGAAGAGTTTTTTAACATGAAAACTATTCTCAGGTTGGCCTTGTCATCCTCGGAGAATTGTTTTGCCTAGGCGAAGGGAGAAAGTAAGGGGAAAAATAAATAAAGAAAGAATGGAAAAGAAATTTGAAAGCCGCCAAAAAAATTAAGTAATGAACAAAGGTCTCTTGATTCGGTGATGAGGTTTGGGACTTATATCTTGTCCCCGGTAAGTAAAATTATAAAAGAGCACAGATTAATCACCTAATACAAGAGGACGGTCGGGAAAATACAAAAAATTACGACGAAAAGTCGAAAAGTCAAATATAAGCATGAACAATGGCGGGCGGGGGCAATTTGTGATCTTCACGAAAGTCGCAGCTTTGTGAAATTTTACGGGTTGCGAAAATTTAAGAACCTGGCTCCTTTCTTCCTTCAACTGCAGCTATCTTTTCTTCTTCTTTTTGATTTGCATTGTAGTTGAACCCAGTTCTCCATGGTTGACGAAATCCACATCTATGATATAAGCTTGAAAAAAACAACAAAACTTGTCATAAAATTTGATTAGTAGTTTTGCATGAGTTATAATAGTTGGGTTAATTGGTAGTACACAAGAATTATAAACACGTATTAATAAAGGGTGTAAAATAGCAACTTTTGGATAATATCACGTTGGCGAACGCGTCTCTAATCAGTGCTTGGCATAAGCATCTTCTGACTCAGGTACTATATAGTACCTTCGGGTACTTATTGTATTGCGTCCTACTCATTTCTTATTCTTTGGTCGGTAATTCAACGGTTATATGATGGAATTTTGAATAGGGTAGAGGGAGAGAGTAAATGAACATAAATTCTGCTCTGAATGTACCTCTGGGTATACGTATGAAAGTATAAGTTCTGTAAGTACCTAGAGGTACCTGCATGTGATATAAGTCTGCTTAAGTATAAGTATAAGTATAAGTTACATGCTCTATGGGAGATCACGGAGCAAGCCTAAGTCTCTTATAAATTTACCAAGTGTGTATTAGTTTGTTGTATGATTAAATTGAAAAATTATTATATACGCTGCGTATATACATTATTGTATAACCATGTTATAAGTGTCATTACATGTGTGCGTATAAGATATATGTTTCCCACTAAAGCGTAAAAACATACGAGGAGTTTCTAATCATTGTAGAGTATAGTCATAGAGAAGGGCGTGGTAGTCTTCCGCATCTTATTAGGCAATGAAAATAGCAGAGTCCATCATGGGTTTGGTGCGATTTGTAAATGTAAATGTACAGTTTTTGTCTATGTAAATGGGACTCATGACTGTATGTATATGACACTGTAACCACCACTACGGTGGTAGTTTTATATTTTGTATCATTGTATATGACATTTTGATTATGTTTTAAGACTTGGGCTCACTTGATATGCGAAGCGAGTAAAGAGTCCACAGGAGAGTCTCGCCCCTCCGTTCTGCCATGGGGAGGTTGGGGCGTGACATCTTCTACTATATTCTTACCATATCTTTCTCTTTAGCAAGTAGAGACCAGAGACAAAGGAGAAGAGCAGCCACAACTCCAGTTTTCTTTACTTACTAGCAAGCCACAGCTCTCATTTACTAAAAATGAGAAAATTCTTCCTTTCTTTTTATATGCAAGATAGCGAAGTAGATAAAATCACCGAGGATGAGAAGCCGTCTTAACTCAAACCAAACAAACCTAGTTTCTCAGAAGCTGAAATATGAAGACTCTCTCGATCGATAGATCAAATTTGGTATTATCCTGTTTCTTTACAAGGCCGTGTTTGGCTCTAAAGTATTTAACTTGTCTTCTCTAGATTTTCTAAGAGAGAGACATGTGTCTCTCATATTATTCCGCTATCTTTTATTATTTTGTGATCACTTGAGACTCGACAACGTCCTTACTACCTCTGACATTTCACCATCCTCTTCTAAAAGAATCCCGTAAAATTCTCTTGCTTGATTTCCATATTATGTTTCTTTAATAGATACGATTATACTTACTTTTTCATAACTCAAATTTCAAACAACACAATTTGACTTCCATTATAGCCTGCAAACATGCGATGGGCTTCTTTAGGGTATAATTTGGAGTGTGTTATGAATCTGTATGACAATGAGAACACGATGAATCTAAGCTGATACCAAGTTGTAGCGCCCAAACACGAGGGTCGTTGACGACATTGACCCAGTGGAAATCTTGCATGGGTTATAAATACAGGCACGGTATGAACTAGTATCAAATGCTAGTGAATCTGGGTGACCTAAATACCACATTATTATTCCATTTATCGGGATCATTTATCATATTTAAGTTAAAATATGCCCGAATTACTTATATTCATTTGTAGAAGTTCGATCCACGACTCTCTTGTTATATACGAGAACTAGATTGTTTCATAGTTTTACAAAAATATTTATCAAAGACAAATGTTGGCCTTCTTAACAATTGCGGCCTCGAATGAGCGTCGTTCACCGGTGCACACCCTGCACCTGAAATGTTTTCCCATATAGGGTGAGCCACACCCAGTAGATAATATTTCTATAGGCTCTCCCCACCTAGAATTGCACATCTGGTAGATTATTGTTCCACAATTTCATTCACATTCCTAGTAAAACATGCATTTCTCTGTGATTCTGTACCATGCCATGAAATGAAATGAGACTCAAATGCTTACTTATTTTAGAGTCCTGCAGGCTTCATAAGTCTTCTGAGCTCCTATATAAGTCTTTACCTCCGCTTTTACTGTTGAGCCTGTAATGTGATAAGCGAATCATTGATGAATCACATCCAATAAACACTTTGAAATAGAAGTCATTTTGTTTATAAGCGAAACTTTAATGGATATCGTCATTTGGAGAATGATCTTTATATTGAAGCCATGTCTTTGCGGAAGCGTGGGTTTTAGGTCTCACCATGGGACTCATGGCCCAGCCGACACTTTTGGACTTTCGCGATGGGAGTGTTGAACTAGTCGTCATTTCACCCGAGGGATAATCTAGCCCTTCTTGCTGTTACTTGACATAAGTTTTATTTATCACTTTATTCAAGCGAGTGCGACTACATTTGAACCCGTCCGGCTGTAGGCTCACCTAATCAATCCCAAGCGTAATGTTGAGTTTTCGACCGTACTCCTTGTTAAATCGCGTTGATAAAAATTGCATATGAGAATGTAACCTGATCACATGCTGTGCATGTTGTGTCATGATACATGTATAATGGAATTCCTTTGTAACCTGATCCACCGCATAGCCGGTGGGCATCGTAGAACAGTCATGCACCACCTGACTTCCTCCATCCATTCCATTCATACTCCAATATATTATGCATGAATATATCAACATCAATATACGACATGTCATTTTATGTTCAAGTAATGGCACACACAAAATCAAGCCATGTAATGGCCATTTGCACCATAAAAATTTCATCACATGTGACTACATTAGAACACGTATATTGACATCGACCATGTCACTCCTTAGTCGAACAATGGCGGCTCTCAAACAAGTCATACAATGGCCCCAAGCAAACCCTGAACAATCTATGAAATCGGCCACAAGCCCAGGCCCCAGGCAATACCCTTGGAGCCCTTGCCTTAACATAGTCGCGGGCTGCTTTGGCGTAGCTTTCTCGATCGAAAAAACTGAAACCTATCATCGGGCTGCTTTAGTCGAGACATTCCTCGCCTAAGCCAGGACGCACCTTCTCTGAGCGAACCTCCTTCGCTGAGGCGGCGACCTTTTCTTCTTAGGAAGCCTCGTGTCCTCGCTTAGGCGGCGAAGCACGAGTTCGCTGAGAGCGAAGGACACAAACAAAGAACTAAGACATAGAGGCCATTTCAAGCCCCAGCCGAAAAATAAACCAATATAGGAAAAATCTTTACCTCTTGGAGTGTGATAGAACCGTTAGGAAGCCTTGTGGGAACTTCCTAAACTCGAAACCTTGATTTCCCCCAAATTCCTCTCTTGGATCTTTGGCGAAATATCCATTTTCTAGTACACACGTGTAGCCCTCATTGAGTAGATGAACCACATTCTTGGCAGAATGAAATCAGACCAGCGGGTCAGTAGATCATGAAGTTGGATGCCCTCACTTTCTCTCTCTCCTATCTTTTTCTCTATACGCATGAAAATGGGAAGAACCGGGCTCTCTTGTGTCCTAATTCCCTTTTGTTCTAACTTAAGTTTAAGTTAAGGGAGTGGCCCATGTCGTGCCACGTGTCCACACTTGCTCAGGTCTGATTTTTGCCCAAAGCTACCTATTCCATCTCAGTTCAAGTTCAAATTATTTTCTATGAACTTAAGTCATTTCCCAACCTATGAGATTTTCATAAAAATCCGGAAACATAGGGTCGCTGGGCCAGTTCCTCGAAAGCGTGAAATTAATTCTGTGAATTAATGAGAATTCATCTAAGTAACTAGATTTCGCAAGACAAAACCAAAGGTGAAATCTGTTTCGTCATTCGATATTTAGAAAAATTTTAGGTTTTCAACATGCACTATAGCAACATTTTACTGTTTTGCCATTTTTCAGAAAAATTCAATTTTTCCCGGGTTTTACATCATGTCCCTCGCCTAAGCGAAGCGAAACCAGCTGAACATCGCGACCCTTTATCTTGAAAATGCTAAAATAGAAGCCAAGGTATGAAGGATCGTTGCCTCTTGGGCGTAGAAGAAACCGCGGAAGTCTCATAGACATACAAACCCCAGGAAATAACTGATTTCTCAAACTCCTCCCATTTTAGATCCTCGGCAAATCTCACTTTTTTGGTACCCATGCGTAGCCCTCGTTGATCTGATAGACTTTTGTTCTTGACGGCCAATTCTAATGGAGACTAAGTAGATCGGTGAATGAGGCCTTGGGTGCTCCTCCTTATCCCCCTCTTCTCCCTCGCATGAAGACAGGAAAAATGGGCTTTTCTTTTGCCCTAACACCCTTTTTGTTCTAACTTAACCTTAAGTTATGAGAGTGGCTTGCGTAGTACCACGTGTCGACCTTACGAAGTCAGTCTCAAGGAAACAATTTATTTCGTCTTAGCTTAAGTTCAAATCATATTCCATGAAATTAACTCAAGTCATTTCATAAATTTTGAAATTTTTGTAAAAGTCTCGTTCCTGAGAGTCACTAGACACCCACTCACTCAGAAAACAAGAAATTTGACTATCTCGAGGAGATTTGACAAATTTAATACGGATAACTAGATTTTGTGAGGCAGATCAGTGAAGTCCGTTTCGTCATACGAGATCTATAAATTCTGAAGTTTCGACTTGTCTGATTCGATATTTATTGTTTGCCTTTTTTGAGAGAAAATTTAATTTTTTCGGGTTTATATTCCCCCCTCGGCACATACAATTACATGCCAGCCATGTGATCGAACAATATCGATGACTAATAACATGGCTTCTTTATAGACGAAGGGATAGTTGACACACATAATATCCTTCCGTTCCTATGTTGCCTCCGTTTATTCCCACGATGGTGCTCTGATACCTTCACTAGCCTCCACAGTCTTGCCTGCTTAAGGCTTTGATCCCTGACTATCCATGATACATCTTGGAGACCCTCCTCGAAGGTTCCAATCATGTCCCTGTCTTCGCCCGATCCATTACATGAGTCGGATATGGAATGTACTTCCAGAGCATGGAGACATGGAATACCACATGAACACTCGATAAACTCGGCGGTAATGCCAACTGGTAAGCAACTGTACCTACCCTCTCAAGTACCTCGAAGGGCCCATATACACAGGCGTGGCTTTCCTGCAGCCGAACGACCCTCCTCTTTTAGAATCACCTTCAAGAATACATGATCACCCACCTCAAACTCTAAATTAAAATTATTGACATCTATTGGCATAGCTCTTACATGGCTCTACAAGTAGTGGGAAGGCAACACGCTGTCAAATCCACCTTCTCGAGGTGTCTCTAGCAATCAAGACACATGTGGAGCCTCTTTCCCACACAGAGATCGACATAGCCCTCCTATATGGTGCCTCGTAGGGTGTCATCTGTAATACTAAACCCGTTAACTATTGTTGGCGAACTCCACTAGGACAAATGCTCTTCCCCAGTACCACTTGAGATCCAAGATGCATCTTTGTAGCATGTCTGCAAAATATGGATGAAATTATATAAAGTGGCCAGGTCGATGCAGGGATAATAAGCGATGCTCGTCATCAAATTTGTGTCCCCATGGCTCACTAAGACTCTTCAAAAATGAAGCGAGTAAACTGGGATCCTGATCGAATCATGAATCTGGCGCTCCATGTAATCAGACAATCTCATACGTCCTGACTGTAGAGATTCCTCACAATGAAGGTCATCCACATAACGAGGTGTCTGAGCTTGAAGTAAGCTGCTCCCACTTTATCACCCACGCGTCATGTCATATGATGATAAGTGAGTCCACCAAAATCCATCGTGATATGCTCCCTCTTTCACTCGACCACTTCTAAGGGTTGGAAGTAATCCCAGCGGCTGGTGCTCGGACTTGTTTGTTGGCCAGTGAGACATCGACGAACAAAATCTCCAACGTGTTTCTTCATCCCGCTCCAGTAGTATTGGCGACGAAGATCATGGTATATCTTCGTACTACCTGCAAAACGGGAACAATGGAACTTCCTGAGGTTCTCCTCTCTCATATCTGCCGACTAAGAACCCGCAGCCCATCCTATCTGAAGTACCATATGTGAATGGCGGCCTTCACTTGTATTCAAAATGCCGGTCCCTGATGGATAGTATCTCTGTGTCCTATCCTTGAAACTCAATCACTCTGCTCAGTAGGGATAACTTAGCCACTAAACTCCCCAAAGAACCTAAGTCATCCCTATGGAGATGCGACCCAAGCATCCTGCCTCAGGCATCTGCCCTCCAGGAAGCCATACTGGCTAACACTCCCATGATTTCTAATTGAGTGCATGGCCACCACATTTGCCCTTCTGGGATGGTATTAAAAGCAGTCTTGATCTTCTAGATACTCCATCCAACAGCGCTACCTCATGTTGAGGTCCTGCGGCGTAAAAATGTACTTTAGACTTTTGTGGTCCGAAAACACCTCAAACTGTTTATCGTATAGGTAGTGGTGCCAAATCTTCAAGGCAAATACAATGGTCGCCAACTCCATGTCATGTGTGAGGTAACTCCGCTCGTGGCTCTTTAACTACCGAGAACCATAAGCTACTACCCTTCCGGACTGCATCAAAACACATCTAAGTCTGTCATTTGAGGCATCACAATACACTATGTACCTCTGTCCCCTCTTTGGAACTATCATAATCGAAGTTGAAGTAAGCCTCCTTTTTAATTCCTTGAATGCCCTCTCACACAAGTCATTCCACTCAAACTTGACCCATTTCCAAGTCAACCTAGTCATAAGCGCAACTGATCAGGAGAAATCCTCAATGAACCTCTTATAATATCCTGTCAATCCTAAGAAGCTGCGTATCTCGAAGATTGACTTCGGTCTCTCCTAACTCATAACTGTCTCAACCTTCTCTAGGTCCACGGATACCCCCGAAGCCAATACCATGTGTCCCAAGAATCTCACCCCAGTAAGACTATTCTCACACTTGTTGAACTTGGCATACAACTGATGTTCTCTCAAGGTCTGGAGAACAATCCTCAAGTGACCCTCATGATCCTCCTCCCGGGACTTAGAGTATAGATTAAGATGCTTCGTCCGTGAAACCCTGACGGTTGATCTAGGTAGGGCTAGAACACCCTATGCATAAGATCCATTAACGTCGTTGGAGCATTTGTCAATCCAAATGACATCACTGTGAACTCGAAATGCCCATATCGCGTTCTAAACGCCGTCTTAGGGATATCTTTCTCCCTAACCCTTAGGCGATGGTATCTGGTGCAGAGATTTATCTTGGAATAAACCCGCGCCCCTCTCAACTGATCAAATAAATCCTTAATCCATGGCAAAGGGTACCTCTTCTTGATAGTAACCTATTAATTTCTTAGGTAGTCAACACATAGCAAGAAGGGTCTTGTCCTTCTTGGAAAACAACAGGAACACCCCCCGAAGGTGAAGTCTTGATCTAATAAAATAACATCGACAATTCTTGCAATTGGACCTTGAGTTCCTCTGACTCAATAAGCGCCATTTATCTGAGTGCTAAGAAATGGCGACACACCAGGAATTAATAACTCAATAGTGAAGTTTATCCCTGCGGGCCATTAATCCGGAGTAGTTCGTCGGAAAAGAAAAGTCTCGTACTCCACAAAATGGCTCGAGGTAGACCTTTCTCTTTGTCTCACCTCGTCCTCTAGGAGTGAGGCTTGCCAATCAACCATTCCAGTGCCATCTAGAATCGTACCACGGCAGGGTAAAAACATTGCAGTAACACCTTGAAACCTCTTTCTGAGCATCATACGATTGTATTGGCGATAACCCTCCTCACGATCATAATCAATGATGACTCGATGTACTTAATCGACCCAGTCCATCCCGAGGATGACATCAAAAACTCACGACATACCGCGAAGTATACTGAGGTCCATAGTGGAGTAGAATCCACTGAAATCTCTAACTCTGACCACGGCGTATTTGATCAGCGCTCACCCTGGTTCCTAGGGGAGAACTCACATGCAATGGATCTTCCAAGGTTTCAACCTCTAAGCCTAAATCTTTCACACATGATGCATCAATAAATGAATGAGATGCACTAGAATCAAACAACACTCTTTCCCATAAGCGAGAGAATAGAAATGTGCCTTGAATAGCGGGCGATGCATGGCTCGGTCGCGGGGTGTGATGGCGTAGACACGCCCACAGGTCAGCAGGGTCGGCATGAGCTATGGCCTTGACCTCGACATTCCTTAGCCCTTGGCTGATCATGCCAAAGTGGGGCTTGCGGCGCCACTAGGACTTATCTTTTGGTTTACCTGGCCCGTGGTGGGGTAAGGAGGAACAACCAGAGTCATACCGTCCCTAATGATTGGGGCCCAGGGTGTCCATAACTACAAGATCCAGCCTTTGAGAATGATCCTGCCTTATGTGTCCAGGTTGGTGGCAATGGAAACATGTCCTCTGCCCTATCTAGTTAGTAGTTCTGTAGTGCCTCCCATTTTGGGATTGGTGATCTGGCCTTGGCACCTTGGGAGTCGCGCATGACCTTGTACCACAGAAACCAGGGAGTAGAAGTCAGCACAGCCTTCCTTAATTTAGAGAAGAAGGTTAGTTCTCCCTTTCCTATTATCCTTAACACCGCATCAAGATATAAATGCGTCATCCACCTCTCTCTCAATGGTATGTTTGTCTTGACCATCAGTGAGATAATCTTATAGGAGAGTCCTGATTTACCGGACGGACAGTTTGCCATGTCAGATTTTCTCACTTTAGCCGTATCCAGTGGCCACATAGTCATCGGTAGCTTGGGCTAACTCAGTGAACTTAGCCACGTATTCGAGAACCGTCGTCGCTCCTTGTTTCAATTCTAGGAACTCCTGAGCTTTTGCATGTCGTACAGATGTCGGGAAGTACTTATCCATGAAGAGCTCACGGAACTCTTCCCATGTCATTGCCTCCAAGTTCCTTGAGGCTTTAACCCATTCCCACCATACTTGGGATTCACCCTACGAATTGGAATCTGGGATTAGCCTTATCCTTGTAGCATGGTGATCTCCATAGCCTCCAGTCTTGAAAACTTCGGAACGATGATCGAGCTTTCATCGGTTCCTCTTGCTTTAAGGTTGGACGATGATGTGCCTTGAACCTTTAGGTGCCAGCCCTCCACAGCGCGGTTGCCCAGCTTGTACGATGGTGGATCCATGACCTGATAGCCTCTATGAAGGCTTGATGGTTAAAAGTTGGTGGTAATGGGTTGTTGTTCCGCCCACCGCCTCGGCGTCCTCTTCCTCGACTAGCCATCTACATATGTCAGATAACAATTTGTAGTCTTCTGATGTCAAAGAAATGGGATGAAGTATAAACTGAGATTTCTCTTGTCCAACTAGTGGTGCGTGTGCCAACCACTAATAGACTGCATTAAAGACTACCCCAGATTCGTTATTTTCCCAAACCCTAAGGTTGTAATGTTCCTAACTTTTTGGTGTTCCTCTTTTCCACATACACTCTACCATGTATATTTGTAACACCCCAAATTATACCATAACAGTTTTATAACATGTTTAGGGTATAATAAAAGTAAAAGTATATTTTTCGGAATAAAATAAACAAGAGCAAGATTAATACAAAGAAAGTTAAGGAGTAAATTAATAATTTACCTAATTCAAGATTACAAGATCATAATTTAATAAGTTCATATGCAGTAGGATTTTGATAAATTAGTTGAGAATAAAAAATGAAATTAAGGACGAAGAGTAATAAAGAAAAATATTACAAAAATCAAATAAGGAAGAAAATTGTGGAAGAAATAGTGGCTTGAAGAAGCGATGGTGAAGTTTCCTCCTTTGTTTGGATAGTGAGGATGTTGAGAGAAAATTAAGTAAAAGGGGATAAGGCAAAAATAAATATACCGTTTTGAGTGCGGAGAAAAGATAAAAGCGGATAGAGAGAAAGAAGAAAGAAAAGAAGAAAGAAGGAAAGGAAAAGAAGATCCACCCAGGTATGGATGTGAATTGTGTAGGGAATTATCTAGTTTTGGTATAGAGGAGTATAGATACATGGTTTAAGAACCCTCTATTTGTGTATGGTTTGGGTTTGACTTGCCAAACTCATTTCTTATTAGGGTTAAAGTTGAGAAGAGCCTAAGGCTCCTATATATGTTTGGGAAAGTGCAGTTTGCAATTTAGACCAAGAAAATTTTCCTATTTTGATCATACGCTAGCTGGACCTTGCTTATAACTGGTTTGAGTAAGAAATAAAGGGTTTTGGCGGTGAATCCTTCTGAATTGGCACATTAATGAACTTTATGTTAGGATTTTGAATTTTTCAATTTGGACCCCTGTATACTAAGTTATGGTCCTTTTACCGAGGGTCGACTCAAGCGGTTAGGGTCATTTCGTTTAGGGTTTGGCTCACAGTATGACCTCCAACCCGGAAGGTCATAACTCGGCGATCGCTCCGTTTGGTGTTCTTTGGACTCTATGGAAGCCCGTTGGAGTCGAATCAAATCATATGCCTATGGAGGATGGTAGGTGTCAGATGGGAGTGTCGGATCGAGCTCCAGCCAGGTCGGGTCGGCTCATTGGGTTGGTCGGCTTATGCAGGTTTGACTACGTATGACCTCCGACCCGGAGGTCATAACTCCTTTATTAGAACTCAGTTTTTGGGTGTTCTTGAACTCTATGGAAAGACCATTGAGTCAAGTATCCATTCATATGCATGAGGAGGATAGTAGGTGTCCAGGCAGGAAGCAGCTGGGGTGGGATGACTCAGGTGAGAGTGTGGTAAGTATGACTTGACCGGAAGGGTCCATAACTATACGTCAGAACTCAGTTTCGGGTGTTCATGGACTCTATGGAAGAGCCCATTTAGTAAGAATCCATCCATAGATAACTTGATAAAATTGGAACTCACATATTAGTTCCGGAAATCATGAAAAATAGTAGACCACAGCGGGTAACCATAGTTATTCATATTATGAGCCTATTATGAATTTCATAAATGGCTCTTAAATACATAGTAAGCATAGTTATTATACACATATAATAGAATGAAAGATGCAAAGAATATGAATAAATGATTGTATATATATCACATGTGATTCACCAGGACAACCAATAATTATGGGAATACTAGGATATATCTTGAACATAAATACACATTGGAGTTATGCATTTTAGAACTGGTAGAGGATAGATGGGCGTGCGCATTAGGAAAAACAAATCTACTGACATGTCTGATCTGATTAGCCGTTTGAGTTATTCTTTGCATTTTTATTGGGCCCTTATAGACCACTATTTAAATCTGATGGTACATACATTGAGCCACTTATAGACCTCTGTTCACACAGTGGAAGTCTGACGCCTTCGGGCCCTTATAGTTTCTGTATCCACTTCTAAGGTTTATGCGAGACATGAAACATAAAGAAAATGGCAGTATATACAAAATGAAATTTAGAGAATATATGACATAAATATGAGAAGCATAGCATTGCTATGTGATGATAGTATCGATTACAAAGAACAAAGTAAAGGAAATCACAGATGACATGAAAAGTATATGGAAGATGATAAAGAAATGAAACTTGTTATGAAAAGTATATATATGAGAAATGATAAAAGTCTATAAATGTTATATAGTGTTATATGCATTTTGTATAGAAGTGCGGTAACCATGTATTTAAGTCATCCATGTGTATTAAATCTCCCTTTGGCGTAAAGTTTGTACGGGTGTTCAATCCGTGTAAAATTTTGAAGAGGAAACCCGGGGACCGGGATAATGCATCAGCGGTCAGAGGCCATCGATAGGTGCCTTTGGGAGACCTTTGAGTCTATTTTGTATATGAAATTTTGTAAACAATGTAATTGTGCAAATGTTAGACACTTCCATATATGGGCTTATATGTATTTTATAATCATTTTTCACATAATATAATACAAGTCAAATGTTTAACATTATAGGAATGAACTAGCTTAAAGTTTATACGTGAAGAAAAAAAAAAAAGAATGACCCCTCACTTGACGCCACATCTTAGGAGTTAGGCGTCGCGGGTTTAGTGGTATCCAGGAAGCTGAGGTTTCATTGAGTTCTAGAGAAGCCCATGTTAATTTGTGCAGATAAAGTATAAAATGCGATCTAGATAGAGCATAAAATGAAAGATAGAAATACATACGTATAGAAAGTGTGTTGGCCTCTAATGTGGATGTCCTTGTGTTTTGTAGATGGATCGTCTTAGAATCTAGTTGAAGAAAGGTGTACAGATATTTTAACCAGGAACAAGGGTTATCAACTTTTGAGCCTTCGAGGAGAGAAGTAATGTGCCTAATGAGCCCTTGAAGCCTTGCTGAGAATATTACGAGAGACAGCTCTTTGGTTTTGGATAGATTGATCGCTCCTAAAGCTCCGATGAACCACGATAAGAAGACATGGAGCAAAAGGAATTCCGCTAGGTCGAGCATGGAAGAGTCGGTAATAAGATTCTAGTTAGAAAAGCTAGAAGAATTATTAGAAGAAGTTTAGATGTCCTCCGTCCGGAGAGTATCATGTGCGATCTCACTCTTCTGAGTGAGGCATATGATTAATTAGGCCCAAGCGTTGAGAAGTCGAAAGTTCCAAATCCCATGACTTGGGAGTTCTTTGTCAAAGTTCGAGAATGAAGTATATTTACAGGATGTATAGGGATTCCAGTGGAAGCAGGTTCCTAAATTTAAACAAGGGCTTATCGGTGGTGAATATGAAGAAGAATTTAGCCATCTTAGCAAATATGCATTAGGCTTTAGTCCTCAAAGGCATTCGGTATAGGCAATTTGAGGATGGTGCATGATTCCATCGAGAGGTATTTGGCACACTGTAGCTTCTCACTAAAGCAGGTGGATTTCTATAGTTAATTAAAATTTGCAGTAAGAAAGTAGAGACTAAACGAAGCGTGAAGATCTCGAGAGGATTTCTAAGAAGCTTAAAACCTCCTGGGGAAAAAATCTAAAGAATCTCCACCTCAGTCAGAATATAGTTCGCATTCTGCAGAGGTAGAAGCGAAGGTCGATGTAGCACCTAAAAAATGCAGGTAGAAGTGATTCGGTTAAGACGAGGAGAAAATCAAGATACCCTCATTGCCATAGAAGGCATTTGGGGGCTTGAGGTGTTAACTTGAGGAGGGTGTTTCCGATGTGGAAACCTTGAGCATTTGAAAGCCACGATTCAGGAGTCGGGGGATGAGTCTGACAAAGGAGAGTACGTGGAGGAAGATCTAGCGACACCACTTTCGACTCGCGGTCGTGGTAGGGTTGTAATGGCCCATCTCGTGGCCATAGAGGGACGAGGAGGCATAGTTTGAGAGACGGTGGATTGTCCCTATCCCTCTGACTACCAGCCTGCAGAGGCATATCTTATGAAGGCTCGTGAGGATCGGGGATGCTCTAAGGTTATAGTGCAGTATATTTTCTTTATATGATATTGAGATGTGCATTGATTGATCTGGATCCACTCATTCATGTATGCATTGAGCGTAATGTTCGATAAGATACCACCAGCGATGGAGCGATTAGCATATGATATGCATGTGACCAGTCCATTAAAGACCTGATATTAGCGTATGAAATAGTATATCGAATTGCACCATTTTTATATAGCCAGAGTTTCTTGTTGATTTATTCCCTTACCATTCGAGAATTTAGCTTGATTAGGCATGGATTTAGTTATCTAAGCAAAACTATGAATTGATTAATGGACAAAAGGCAGTAGTGTTGAGATGCTCGACAGGGCCCGAGAAGTAATAGTACAAGGCATTTGATCCAAGTGTAGTATATAATGCGTCACCACACTATCACAAGCTAAGAGGTATGAAGGAAAGGATGTGAGACATTCTTGGTGTCTATGGTTCAGAGAGAGTCAAGTTAAGCATAGAAAAGATCCCAGTAATGCAGAATTTCCAGATGTATTCCAGAAGATTTTCAGATATTCAGCCAGGCAGTGAGACTTAGCTATAGAAATTGTACTAGAGCAGGTCCATGTCTAGAACGCGAAATCTGAGGATAGCTCAATGGCCCCAAGAAGAATAATCGATCAATTGCAAGAACTTGGATAAAAAGTTTGTCAGGCCAGTGTGTCCCCTTAGGGTGCATTTTATTTTATTGTGAAAGAAGAAGAATGACACTCTACGGATGTGCACATCGATTATCAGTGAATCAAATAAGGTAGCGGTGAAAACAAATTACCCATTGCGGGAATCAGAAGATCTTTTGATCGAGTTGAGAGGCGGGGTGTGCGAAGATAGACTGATCAGGGTATTATCAGTTAAGGTAAAAGTAGATGTCTTAGAAATTTGCATTCTGAGAACGATGCCTTAGTGTTTATGAGTTTGATCATGTCGTTTTGGGTTGACTAATGCTGCCGTGACGATCATGGATTTGATGAATAGGGTTTTGACCCTATGTGGATCAATTTGTTGTAGTTTTTATTGATGACATCACGGTGTATTCTAGGATGCCTGCAAGGAACATGAACAACATCGAGAATAGTCTTGGAAATGATGAAGAAGAAAAAGGAGTTATATGCTAAGCTCGGCAAATGTGATTTTGGCTAAGGAAGTTTCATTCTAAGTCGTATTGTGTCTCTTGAGGGTATAAATTGATGTATAAGATTGAAGCCAGGTTGTGATTGGAAATCACCTCGAAGTATACTTGAGGTGTGAGATTTGTAGGCCTAACGGGTTATTATAGAAGATTTGTAGAGGCTTTGTCATAGTTTCTGCTCACGAGTTCTTTTGAGAAAAGGAATAAAGTTTAGGTGGGTGGACGGACAAATGTCGGGAATAGTTTTTGAAGCAGTTAGAGGATGTTGGTTGAAGCTTCACCGATGTGGAAAAGCGAAGCCTGCACTTTGGGAAAGAGTATACCTTGTATAGTGATGCTTCATGCATTAGTTTTAGGATGCGTGTGTCTGAAGATGGGAAAGTGGTGAAACATAGTAGACAGGTTAGGCCCACGTAAACAGTCATCCACTCATGACACAAGGGTTGTTTTGGTGTTTGCTTTGAAAATATGAAACACTTCTTACTCTGAGGAAAGAGTGTGGAATTACACACAGGCCGTAAGTCTCGAGTAACATTAGCAGCGAAAGAGTTAAGTTTGAGATGTGAGTGGTTAGAGTTATTAAAGGATTATGATGCATCATAGACTACCACCTAGGAAGGCTAATATAGTAGCGTGCTTTTTAAGTAGAAAACCCAGTGTTGCTTGATGTCACTCTGATCGATGATTGGAGACTAGCAGGATGATGGGTATATTGCCAGCTCATTTAGAAGCGCGACAGTTTTAAAGCAAGTAATTATAGATCACGTGCAGAAAAATGATGAAGAAATTTATAGAAAAATTCTGAGATAGTTTAGAGATAGGTAATGAGACCAAGTTTTTAGAGAAAGAAATTGGGATTTGTATTTCAGAATAGATTATGTGTGTCATATGATAAAGAGCTAAAGCAAAAGTTGCTATCTGAGGCTCATAATACGGTATTTACCATGCATCCTGGAGGGAATAAGATGTACCAGGACTTGAAACAGTTTTATTGGTGGAAAGGAATGAAAAGAGATGTGACTAAGTAATATTGTCTAAGTGTTTTAGCGTGTAAACAAGTCAAAGTTGAACACGAGTGCGATAGGTTTGTTAAATCCCTTCCAGTTCCTCGATAGGTGGGATAACATTACCTGGATTTTGTGTCGGGTTTCCCCTCACTGACAAAACATGACTCTTGTACAGGTAATTGTGGATAGGCTCACAAAGTGGCTCATTCTGGTCGAGGATTATTCCATTCTATGGATCATTCATTTGAGTTATATGTGGATGAGATTGTACGATTGCATGGTTTGTCATTGTCTATTGTGTCGGATAGAGATCTGCGATTTACTCAAGGTTACGGAAGGAATTCACAGTCGGCTTTGGAGCGCTGGCTAAGTTTAGTACAACATTCAGTCATGACGGATGGGCGGTCACGATTGATTCAAGTGCTCAAAGATGTAGCGAGGTTGTGTCATGGAATTTTGGGGAAGTTGGGATAGGTATATTTGGTGCGAATTTACTTTATATGATAGTTTTCGGTCGAAGCGTGGATTAGCACCGTATGAAGCTTTGTATGGCGAAATGTAGAACTCTGTGTGTTGGACGGAGGTGAATGAGCATAAAGTGATTGAATCGGGCATGGCAAGATCTGAAGAAATCTGGGATTTGACAAAGCGAGGGTTAAAGGCGGCTGAAATGATCGACAAAGCGTATGCTAACAAAGAGGAGGATATTGAATATAAAGTGATGGGAATAGTCTTCCCAAGGTATCATAGTGGAGGAAAATTCTACGGTTTTGGTCGGAAAAGCGAGGATTGAGTCGAGTTCGTGGTAATGAAGTGCAGGCGTGTTATTACAATGGCTTATCGATTAGCACTCCCTCGGAGTTGGCCAAATTACCGATGTGTTTCATGTGTCGATGTTCGGAGATCACGGCTGATGGGTCGCATACTCTTAGGTGCGAGATACGATCTGAGTGGATTTGTCATGATGAGGAGCAAGACAAATTACGGCTTTCGAGAGGGTAAACCGATTCGCGGAACAAACAAAGTACCATTAGTAAGTGCTCTGGCAACACCATTAGAGAATAGAGATTACTTGGGAGGCTAGAAACTGACTATGAGAGCACGTACTCCGCAACTCTTGAATCGGGTATGAATTTCGGTAATGAAATTCTTTTAAGGGGGGGGGGGAGAGAGAGTTGTATCACCCCAATTATACTAACAGTTTTATAACATGTTTATGGTATAATAAAAATAGAAATATATTTTTTTGGAATAAAATAAACAGAACAGAAATTAATACAAAAGTTAAGAGTAGTGTCAATTTCTTATTCAGGGAGACACAAGGATCCTTGATTTAATAAGTTCATATACGAAGTAGGATTTTGATAAATTGGGTGAAAATAAAAATGAAATTAAGGACCGAGAAGTAATAAAAGAAAGATATTACAAAAATCAAATAGGAAGAAAATTGTGGAAGAGGCAGTGACTTGAAGGAAAAGAGTGAGGAAGTTTCCTCCTTTGGTTAGATGGTGGATGCTCGAAGAGAAAAAGTAGGAAATAAAAGGGATAAGACCCAGAAATAAATACTCTGCATTTGGTCTTGGAAAGAAGCAACGGATAAGAGAGAAGAGAGGAAGAAAAGAAGAAAGAGAGGAAGAGATCCACAATTATGGATATTCTGGTGTGTAGGGAATTGTCTAGTTTTGGTATAGAAAGTATGAATTACATGGTTTGGAACCCTGTTTTGTGTATGGTTTGGAGTTGGAAACGCCCAAACTCATTTCTTGTTAGGGTTGAGTTGAGGAAGAGTCTTAAGGCTCATATATGTGTTTTGGGAAGAATAAGTTTGCAATTTGAGCTGAAAAATTTTCCTATTTTTTGATCATACGCATTAATAGGACCTTAAATAGAACTAGTTTTGGGTAAGAAATAAAGAGATTTTGGCAGTGAGTCCTTCTAGAAAATTGTAGCCACATTAATGAAATTTATGTTAGGCTTTTGAATTTTTCAATTCGAACCTCTGTAGACCAAGTTATGGTCGCTTTCAACGGAGTCGGCTCAGCGGTCAGGTGACTCGTACAGGTTTATTCGTATGACCTCGACTTGGAAGGTCATAATTCGCCGTCCGAGACTCCGTTTTGGGTGTTCTTGGACTCTATAAACCATTGAGTCAGGGAAATCCACTCGCCTGGGGATAGTAGGTGTCAGACCTGAGTGTCGAATGAGCTGGCCAGGTCGGGTTAGCTAGCCGGTTGAGTTGAGCTCCGTCTATGTTTGACTCATGTTGTGACCTCGAGCCGGAAAGTCATAGCTTCCTTCGTCCAGGAACTCCGTTTCGGGTGTTCTTGGACTCTATGGAAAACCCATTGGGTCAGAGTCCATTAATATGCATAAAGGGAGGATAGTAGGTATTAAATGAAGCTCATTGAGTGTAGCTAACACATATGACCATTTAGGAAGGTCGCCAACCTACGATTCGAATTATGTTTTAGGTGTTCTTGGACTCTATGGAAAGCCCATTTGATCGAATCAAATCCATGTAGATAGCTTGATAAAGTTGGGCTAGTATTAGTTACAGGATAAAGACCACCATGAGTAACCATAGTTGTTCATGTTATGAGCGCCTATTATGAATTCATAAATAGCTCACTTAAGCATACATGGTAAGCATAATTTATTTTATGCATATAATGAGGATAGAAAATGCAAAGACATGTGATAAAATGATTGTATATATATGTGTATGATTACAGAGATAAGCGAAATAATTATTGGGAATATGAGATATATCTTCAAATAAAATCTGGCGTTGATTGTGCTGCCCAGAAGCGCGGTAAGAGGATAGATGGGCATGCTGTTAGGAAAAACAGTCTGCGACATCTGAGTCTGAGTTGGCCGTTTGGGTCATTCTGAGCGCCTTAGGGCCCTTATAGATGGTCGTTGTCTCGGCTGTGTCACTGGCGCCAGGCCCTTATAGACCCTTGTCTCGCACGAGTGAGTACTCATCTTCGGGCCACTTATAGACCCTTTCATTTCACCACTGATGAGTACAACTGCTCGGGCCTTTATTCTGTATCCACTTCTAAGGTTTATCTCAGGCCGTGAAAGCATAAAAAAGTAGCAGGTATATGCAAATGAAATATAGAGAATACATGACATGATATGAGAAGCATAGCCTTTACTATGCGATGATAGTATACGATTCTGAAGCAATGCATCTAGAAGATATTTATGAAAAGTATATAGAAAGATGATAAGAAATGAAACTTATTTATGAAAAGTATATATATGAGAAATGATAAGAATACGCCAAATGTTATATGTGTTATATGCGTTGTATAGAAGTGTAATTAATGTAGTAAGTCATCCATGTGTATTATTCCCACTAGTAAAAGCTTAACCGCAGATTAATTCAATCCGTGTAGGTACGAAGAGGAAGCCGGAGGACACGACAATCCACATGAATGATTTGAGGCCCATCGATAGGTACCACTGCAGGAGACCGCTGGGTTCACATTTTGTATATGAAATTTTATCACTTAAATGTAAATATTATAAATGTGAACACTTCCATATATGGGCTTGTATATATTTTATGTCCAGTGCTCACGTAATATAATACAGTTAAATGTTTCTTTATTATAGGAATGAACTAGCTTAAAGTTTATACGTGAAGAAAAAAAAAAAGAATGACCCCTCACTTGACACCCTATGCCGAGTTGGGGGCGTCACAATATTATTCACACAACACACAACACACAGTCATGTAGCATATTTAGCACTAAACATGAAATGCACAATGAATGCAATGGTCTAAACTCATGCCCATGTGACCACACAGATGCTGCATATCTCCTCGATGTGTGACATGAGAACCTGATGAATCTAATGGCTAGACCCATATCCATCAGGCCTAGGTAGTCGTATACCAATTTGTCTTTATTGCGGTGCTATGACACATGCCCGGCCAGGCCTGAGTAATTGCATACTTAATATACGATACGAGTTAATGCGGTATCAATGCGCATAAATACCATTGGGCTCGTGGTGCATGCCTATCCTCTGGCCAATAACAAGTTGTCTTTGGTATTAGTGCTATAAATGCATGTCATGTGACCTTAGGTAATCGCATCATATCTTTGCGTCTTAGAAATTTATGGCCTTTGGCTTCGAGATCCGTTAACGGCCGTTAACTGCGAAAAAATCATGAATGTCGAGTGACCGATGCATTGTGTCCCATTTATCCGGGATCACCGATTTAACAACTAGATGTATAAGGTCCATTTATTCATTTCATTTAAAACATGCAAGATTATAATTAAAAACGGCTTATAAGGGTTTAATTACAACTCTCTTGCATAATGAAAATCACTAGCAAAACTAGTTTTATAAAGTTTTTACAAATGATTTTCATGAGCCATAATCCAGAAGCTTTCTTCACAATTACGGCTTGAATAGCGTCGTACTGTGTACTCCTGCATAGAAATGTTTATATAGTGTAAGTCACGCCAGGTAGAGAATATTTCTATGAAGAAACTCTCCCCATAAGTGCATAGAGTCAAATCATATTCTAATTTTATTCAAGTAAAAATATACAGATTTCTAATATGGAATCCATGTCATCACGGCTAGGAAATGAGATGATCTCCGTCGTGTATACCATGCCTTGAGTCCTTACCAACTCCATACTCGAGTCTTTACCGACTCCTATCACATAATGCAAAGCCCATGTGTGATAAACCGTCATTGATAAATCGCATCCAATGAACACTTTGAAATAAAATTCATTTGTTTTGTTTATAAACCAAAAATTTTATGGATGTCACCATTTCGAATGATCTTTTTATATTCAAAATCATGTGTCTTTGTGAAATGGAAATTCTCGAGGTCTCACTTCTGGGACTTTGTGCTGACACTTTTGGACTTACCCAGTAGAGTATCTAGACAGTCAGAGTCTTTTACGAAGTATCATGTCTCACTGACTCGACATTGGCACACTCTGTAGGGCAGGGACACGGACCACTAAATCCATTTTATAATAAAACACACTTCATATGCCCTTTCAATGGGATATTTAATAATATTTAAATCATGTTGTATGTAAAATCGATCTCATTACTAATACGCATTATGTACTTATAAAATATACATCGATCATGATATAGAGCCTATCATTTGCTCGATTCCCACATTTCTTTAATCTGATGATTCTTACCCTTTTAAATCATTTTGAAACATTGTAGTTCATGTCTAAACGTAAGAGTCAAAATATACTCTTATGAAGATTTATACATCTTTATTTATGTGCAAAACAATTATATGATTTATTTTTGAAATGAAATTATGCATGAGAATGAGCATTTACTTATACTCGGCGCCCAGTTCGACGACTCTACAGGCTGCGTAGTATTTGATGCGCCCCTTATTCACTTAGTACGCAACGGCAGAAATAAAACAACGGCGCTTACAACATTCGCGCTTTAGTAGTTCTATACATTTATCATCATTTCAATCAAACCTAAAATATGTATCTTTTGAAGAAAACAACATTTTGACACATTTTCAATTATCAATACTGATAAATAATATATATGTTAATTTTCATTCAAACTCAAATTGCCATTTCATTTACTTATAAGTTTGCCCTTAATTTAACCTGACTTTAGTCCATGGATAAACGAATCGTTGTACGATTAAGTTGAGTGGGCACATGTAAAAACATTTAATAACGCGTGCAGTTCATTGCTTTCTTGTGGTGTTATAAATTCATTTTGTGTACACTACGGATCGGTATGCCACTATAAATCATTTCATTCGCAGTACTACTACATTAACCCTTATCGGTATACCAATCTATCATTAACTTGAATATGACGGATAACATTCTCTTAAGGGCATTAATACTCAGTCATAGTAAATTAAAATATTGTATATACATATATACCCCAATAAACACATTTTGACGCTCATGCAGTTTTCATGCAATCAATTTACCAGTAATTTCCCAATCCGCCAAGACAAATTTGGTACATAGTTAAAAATAAAGCGCATCTGATTTCCATTATAAATCATTTCGATTTTGACTAAATCAATCTAAACACCAATAAGAAAAGAAATTAGAAGAACAAACCAAAAAGGTTATCACTCCTTCACTCATATCCTTGGAATCCCAATCTTACTCAGGTTTCCTCGTCATCAACCCTTAATCCATCACAAACAGAGAAAATATCAGTCGTGCATGCTAGTGTTTTTGGTTAGGGTTGATTTCTACCAAATACACCTTCACTTGTAAAATTTTATGGAAACAAATGAGCCATATTTTTCCCAAACTTCCTTTAAGAAAATGATAGTTCTATGAGTCTATTTTTAGTAGAAATTGGAATCATCCAATTCGGAGCACTGAAACTCAAGATATGTCCTAAACAACCAGGACTACTCTATTTTCAAAACATAACCAGAATTTGCTTGAAAACAGAGCTTCACTTTGACAAATTTATGGGTCCAATGGAGTCCAAATTTGAATATACTTATTTATAGGAAATTTGTTATACTAGAAGTCTAGTTTACTTAAAAATTTGAATAACTTAATTTGGATGAGTGAAACTCAACTTATGGCCTAAATACCAAAATTGTCCCAAAACACCAAAATTGTACCAAACCAAAACTAGTATTTACCCCGAAAACAGAGTCTCACTTTGATGAATTTCTGGGTCCAATGGGGTTCAAATTTGAATATACTTATTTCAAGGAAATTTGTTCCCTTAGAAGTCTAGTTTACCCAGAAATTTGAATAACTCAATTTGGATGAATTATGACAAAAACAAAAACATGAGTTTTGGAAAATTTTGATAGCATCTCCCTTAAAACCCCAACATTTCCTTTATACAAAAATTCCTCAAAACCAATCCTAATAAAAGCAAAAAGGCTACTTGCACTCTCACTCAAACATATATATACCAAAAATAGAATTTCTCAACCCAGACACAATCAAGGAGTTAGGAGGTTCCCCAACCTTGATATTCAACAGCTTTCTCTTCTTCTTTCTTCTTTCCTTTCTGATCACATTGAACCTTCAACAAATGGAGTAAAATCAAACCAAATTTGGCTTCCATCCCCACAACCCACGTAGCCACTATAGCTCTCCGAAACCAAAGCGATATTATTGCCTTTATAAGACAAGATTTGGTCTTATCTCATTTCATGTATAAGGCCATGTTGGCTAAGGCAGTACAGCTAATTCTCATTTTTGCATTAAAGTCCTTCATTTTATTTCATTTACTGTAAGTTATCACATTTTACTTTGGCATATACTCTTTTCATTTATGGTCTTTGGGTCCTCATTTTGACATTTTACCAATTTAACCTTGACTCTTGTATTAAATCTGGTTTTTATTTTTTTTATTTATTTTTCCCTTAACATTTAAATTCGAAAATTTCAAATTTAACTTATGTTATACACTAAACATATCATTAAACTATTAGGGCTTAATTTGGGGTGCACTAATCCACTATACGAATACTCACTAAAAAAAACCTCTATTTTTATCACTTAAAATCAGGGAACAAAATTTTCGAAATTTCGACCGAAATTTCGGTTATCAGTGGAGATCGATAAGATATCTCCACCGAAATTTCAATTATCTGGAGATTTTCCCTTTTGTTTCTTTGGGCTCCGAAAATATGGAAAAAAATGTACGGAGGGTTTGAACAACTTAAAAAATGCTTGATGACACCCCTCAGTCATAAGCCATTGATTGCACTTATTATATATAGTGCAAAGAATTTTTTTATATTCTCTTATTATTTATTTATTCATAATCCTACCATCTAATTATATCTTTTATTTTATTTTATTTTACATTATAACTTATAATATTTTTAAATCAAATATTAATTTGAAAAGGAAAAGAAATAAAATAATATCATTTAAAAATTTCAAAAATTATAATATATTATAAGTTATGGACAATCCACACCACTCACCGGGTGTCATGGACAATCACGTTACCTAAATATGACTTCCATACATCATTTCATTCATGTCAATAAATTATGCATGCATATATCAACATCAACCTACAACGTGTCATTTTACGTTCAAGCAATGACACACACACAATTAAGCTATGTAATAGCCATTTGCACATAGAAATTCATCACATGTTAATTCATTAGAATACACATATTGACATCCAAACATGTCATGTAGCAAAATCTTATAGAATTTTATAATAATTTTATTATATATTGGATATGATGACCAAACTTGATTTGGAAAAAGCTGAAATGGTAATAAATGTGAAATGAATGTGTGAGCATATGATTAAATGTTATATGCTAAAATGAGAGAATTGATTAAACACGGAAATAAACCCCGAATGTAAAAAGAGGCAATTTAGGTGGTAAAATGAGAGGACCTAAAAGTCCAAGAATAAAATAAGCTTAAATGCTAAAGTGAATTAAATGACAAATGAAAGTGAAATGAATACCAAAAATGAGAAAAATGAGAAATGGAATTTGTGTGTAAGTCAAACAAGGCCTTACACTTAAATGGGGTTTAAAGACCAAATTTTGGTCTAGGAAACTCATTTTGAGCAAATCCCATTTTTGGGAGAGAAAGAGAGGAGAAAAGGGGATAGGCTAGGGCTTGAAGATCAAGTTTTGGTTGAGTTTCTTCCCATTTTCTTGCTCCCTTTGTGATCAAACAACTTAAGTGAAGATTTGAAAAAGCTGGGTATGAGCAAAACTCTAGCTTCCTTCTTTTTTGTGATTTTAGTTTGTAGGAAAAAACCCCAACGGGAAAAGAGATTTTTATTGATTCTAACCATTATTAGAGCTAGTTTGGGTAGGATTCCATGGTGGATTATGAGATACATGAGTTTGGATTAAGTTATTTGAGTTTGTGGGTGAGGGTGACAAAATCTGCCATTTAAGGTAGAATACTTTACATTAGTATCGATCTGAAAGTGGGTACCGGTACCAAAGTACGGAGGAAAATTGGTCAGGTACCAAGGATCGTCTGCGGGTACCCATTAACCCGGAGATGGATTGTGATGCCGAACAAGTGCAGATACCAATGCTTCGACCCAGTTTTGGCCGCTTAACGTTGTTAAGTGCCATTATTAGTACACGAATAGTATGAACCCTAATAAGCTGCAGCTAATGAGGGTTTAAATAAGAATGAACTAAGTGAAAAACACACCGTACCTCGGCGAGATTCCTTAAGTGTGATAACTGTTTACCCACTAAAAGTGGTGTATTTATGTTTGACTAGGGGCTTGTGAAGATCACCTATTTAGGGCCAGATATCGAAGAAAGAGAAGAAGACAAGCGACAGTTGGATTCTTGGACCTCTATTAGATTCAAGTATTGTTGATTTTTGTTCATAGTAATTATATTGGATTTCAAGTGTTTGGTAGTTTGCCAAATAAATATGAAATGATTGTATGGAATATACATATCTGAAATATTTATTACGAAGAACCATATGGATTTGATGTGATAGTTGAAATGTTTGACAATTAATTGCATATGATTAATTGAATTATAAACAAATTGAGTCGATTCAACAGTATATCTTGAACTTAATCGATATCTTAGAATGACCAACATGGCGGGATGCAAGCGGCGTTCGTCGTGGAAAATGAAGCAGGGGTATTAAATGTCCCGCATTCTGGGATGTACCAATCGGCATCGGGTTATAGTAATTGCATGACATTTTTAAATGACCACTTAATGGGATGCACTCGTGACCTTAGTCATGATGGGAGACCGGGAAATTAAATCATGTAAGCACATTAGAATGACAAAAATGACTAGATTCATAGAGCGAAATCCTACTCGTAGATGTAGATTGTATAGACAAAGTAAAATAACAAGCTTCTTTGAGTGAAAATGAGATTTGTAAACTAATCGTCCTTAAGAATATATGTTTGAATCTCTCATGGATTTGAAGATCAGATAGTTTTGTTGCATGTGAAAATGCATATTTTGATATGATCAATGATTTGTAAAGTGAAAGCAGCATGTGAAAATAGATAAGCATGAATATTGTTTATATTGAGGCGTGGAAAGGAAGGTAAAAAGTATAGTTTGATATAAATGCATGATTACGATAAAAATGCGTAATAATATTAAGCGAGAAAAGTGGAATAAGCCCACATATAGAACCACTAAGCAGCAGAATACTTAGCGTGGATTTTATTTATAATGCAAGTTCAGTAAATGGGAAGAAGGCAAGGTCGAGAAAAGCAAAGTCATAGAGAAAGTTCACGTATAAGTATATACCGATCCTTATGCATGCTATTCTTTTGAGCGTGTAATAATTTGTGAAACGAAATAGTTAATATTTGAACTATTATTTTGTATATCATTTTTGTAAATGCATGATACACCATTTTGCAAACGTATTGTATAAAATTAAATGTTTATAGGGCTTTACCATTTAGAAACTGACTTAGGTGTATTTGAAACTACAAAAGAAATGACATAAATAAAATGTTTTTGATAAGATGATGAAAGCGGTCAGATCGCCAGGGCTCCGGTTGGATATGCCATTAAAGCGGGCGAGAGGAGATTGGTCGCGACACTTTTGAAAAGCGGGTTCGGATCCATGATGGGTTGGGCCGGGAAAGAGTGCTACACTTTTAGTGGTATCGAGCATCCGGATCCAGGTCGGACACGATCGGGTTGGGCCAGAAAGGGTGCTACATTATCCTCCTTAGTTAAAAGTATTGCTCTTAAACAAGTCATACAATGGCCGAAAGCAGAGTCACAGCAATCCTGAGCCGAGCCACAGCAGGCCCAAACGGGCCATGAACACGAGGCCTTCGCACATGATCCACCAGGCTCTTTGGCGATCCCAAAAACTTGTCACCTAGGCTGCCACCAGTGATTTGTTCGCCTATCACGGACCTTCAGCTTCTGGGGAGGCCTCATGGTCCTCACACAGGCGAAGCATAGTTAAGCTAAGCAAGGACTTCATTGAGAAACTAAAAATGGAGCCCTTTCTAGCCTGAAAATGGAAAAATAAGCCAAGGTAGGAATGATCTTTACCTCTTGGAGTGTAGAAGAAACCTTAGGAAGCCTCATGAACACTTCCTAAACCAAAACCTTTGATTTCCCGAACTCCTCATTTGGATCCTCGGTGAAATCCCTCATTTTCGATACCCACGCATAGCCCTTATCGATGCGATGAACTTTTGTTCTTGCTTGTAATTTAATGACAGGCTAGTAGATGGATTAAGGAAACATAAGATGTACTCTCACTCTCCCACTCTTCTCTCTCACTGTCTGACAGAAAAATGGGCTTTTCTTTTGCCCTAACCCCCTTTTTGTTCTAATTTAACCTTAAGTTAGTAGTGAGCTCATAAATTGCCATGTGTCGAACCTTGGGTCCATCTGCCGAAATAATTTATTCGTCTCAACAAAGCTCGAATCATATTCGTGAAACATTTCGAGTCGTTTTACAGCTTTTGAAATTTTTATAAAAATCTTGTTAAGATCCTTTGGACACCTTTACCCCCAACATAAAATTTGACTATGTCGGGTGTGAAGTCTTCATTTAGGTAATTAGATTTTGCGAGATGAATCAAACGGTGAGGTCCGTTTCGTCATCCGAGATCTATAAAATTTATAGGTTTTCAACTTGTACAATTTCGGTAATTTACCGTTTTGCAATTTTTCTCAGGTTTTACAAAAATGATGTTATACATGTTTCCAAAAGTTGCTCTTAATAAAAAACACCGATTTTGTGTTTTTTTAAAGTTGTTCTCATTATCTAAAATTTGTGTCTTTTTTTTTGTTTTTCATGACAACAAAAAATCGAGAACCAATCGTGTGTTTTCCCTATTCTCGTTATTTTTTATCTTAACAAAAAAAACAAATTTAAAAATCTGTAAACAAAAATACCATTATATTACGATTTTGTAATTTATATTTGAAAATTATTCACTTCAAATTATAATACTGTACTAATACGCTCTCAAAAAATTTCGAATAATGTTCCCTCCTTTTACATATGCATGGTATAACGCTTTAAACCAACTAAGATAGTTGTAATTATTTTCAAACAAAAACACCATAAACACACTTTTCCCTTGATTAAAGGGAAAAAAAAGTACATACCACTATAGTTGGCAATTTAAGCTCGACCCACTCAGAAATAGGGCGGGGTTGGGCGGGAATGAGTTATGTTTAAAATCTAGAACTGGAATTTGCGGTCGCCCCAAATTTATTTGGTTTATAATAATTTGGCCCAGCTTGCATAAAATAAGGGCGAGCTTCGTGGCTCACTATTTTTGTACAAGAAAAAACAAGACCAAATATGGCTGACAGTTTTGGTTTGACTCGATGTTGCCTTGGACATTTATCCGTGCGAATTCTGCTCATCTGTGAGCGTATGGGTGAGGTAGTTGAGATATCTATGGCTGATTAAGTCTCGAGTTTAGATCGTGAGAATCTGGAGTTATGTTATGGTAGAGTTTTATCGTTTGTATGATTCATCATGGCTCGAATGGGAGTTAGTATGAGTGTAGTATGGCTTGAAACTATTTTGTGCGTGCCTGACTAGAAGTAGTAATGAAGTACTTGACCCATTTCGAGTAGCCATCTGAGCTATAGGCCAAAATAGATTAGGCTAATCTTACCAATTTATATTTGTACTAGTTTTCAACCAACCCATATGGGTTGCAAGCCAAAACTTTAAAAAACGCTAAAAAAAATAATTTTACAAATTCATCATTCTTCAAATAAAAATAAATAATATACATATATATAATATTAATTAATATATAAGGTAGTTTATTAAGCATATAATAATAATAAAATATTTCGAATAAATAAATAATACTATCCATACATTATAACAAATACCAAACTAAGCTAGTTAAATAATATAAAAACAATAAAGTAACAGAGCAATAACATATATGAAAAAAACAATTTTCGAAATTGTCAGATAAGTCATTGTGTTTATAGTCTTGATCATCATTTCGTTTATGTCAGATATTAGCATTGTAGAGTTAATATTAGAATTGTTTCACGTTGAAGAGATATAAATCATTGATGGTTATTTTGAGTTAATAAATCGTGATAATTAATTTAAAATATTAACAACATAAATTTTATTTATGTTTGGAATAAAAATATTTTTTCAAAGAACTACATCTCAGTATAATATTAAATATCAATTATTTGAAAATCCATCTTACTAAAGATATAATCATAATAGGAAATAAATTAGTATATAATTTTTGTTAATTATTAAAAATAACATTTGTTTTTGTGCATAGTTAAGTAATAAAGTGTTCAAATATACTATAATTGAGTCTATTTAATTTTAATTTATAAACTAGTACAATTTCATTTTTATTAAAAAAAACATATATGATTGAATAAAATTTAAAGATAAATAAAAAAATTAAATTGTAAATATTTAAAATAGGATCAATGAGATAAATAAAAATATATTCAATATTAAAATTGTAATTTATTTAATTCAAATGTATTCCATAAATTTTCATACAATAATTTTTATTAAATAATCATATAAATTATATTAAAATATACATTTAGAAATTAGAAAATAAAATTATTAAAACAAAAAGTTTAATATATTAATCATATATTATAATAATAATTATTTTTTAAAATCTATATCTTACAAAAAGATATTAGATGAATAATTGAAAATCTGATTCTTTTAAGCTAGTTATTCAAAAATGATATAAAATTTGGCAGTCGATCAAGAATTTACTTAAGTACAAAACCCACATAGGTCTGACAACGAGTCATGCCAAATTGACTCTTTTATTGAGACCTTAAGGCTACGATCATTTTAAAAATTCGGGATAAAGTGGATTGATTCGTGATTTCGGCCCGTATTGTCGAGCTCTATCTGAACATTTTGAGGACTTGGATAAGCGCAATGGGCCTATAGAAAATCAATAAAACGAGGTGGGTTGGGTTGAACCGACAAGACGAAGAATGGGCCCACATTTGTTACTAATAAGAATGTAGAGCGGTCTGATTTGTGAGCCTCTGAGAATTTTGGCAAACGCTGGAGAGGCGGAAAGCGGGTAGAAAATGGGGAAGGAAGGTGAATTGTGGGATGATTCTGCTCTCATCAACGCCTTCGACCGCGCCATGTCCAACTACAAGGTCTCTCTCCCTTTCTCCCTCTATATCCTTTTATCTTTGAAATGATATGAAGTGGGTTGCATGCTTGAGCCTTTTATCAAACACTTGAAATGCACTTCACCGTTTAAACCCTTATCTTTATACCCTTGATTTTTCTCCGTTCATTTGAAACTCCGACGCGGAATTTCGTTTTAATCGCGCCCATTTAAATGGGTTATTTGTTTAAATGTAAAATTGTGAATGTTGTTGCTGTTCAATTTCGATGAATCGTGCGAAAGTGATTTCAGAGGACTTTGATTATTAACCTTCTGCTTTCTAATTTCCATGCGATGTAATGAATCAGAAGTAAGTTTGTTTATTTGAAGTAGTGGTCAAAAGTTAGACCGATAAGGACTTGTCTGGTTTTGCTTCTAAGTTGAAGGTGAGTGGGATGTTGTGGGAGACATTGTATAGTGGAGGATAAAGAGGGAAAGGATTCAGATGGTTGGTATCAGACTGGGTTTTGTAGTGTTGGGTGTATATATATATGTGTGTGTGTGTGTGTGTGTGTGGTTTTTGAGGTTCTTTGATTAGAAAACTAACAATATAAGAATCCAACAGAAAATGTTTTGTTGATTGATGTATGGTAATTATAGACCAAGACCTGGAAATGTGGCAATTTGGGATATCGAAAATTTTACTGTCCTTCTGTGGGATTCTAGGCCTAGATTGAAAACCCTTGTTCTTAGTGAGAAGATCTGCACTTATGGCAGAGTTTTCGCGGTTTTCATTTATATATATATATATATATATATATATATATTCACCATGCACCTGAAATGCAACATCTGGATTTATTTTCCCAAAGGTAGGTTGTTGATGGTGTGCATTTGTCTTTCTGTATTTTTTTCAATGTGGTGGTGGAAAGGTATTTGTGGTTTTTCGCATGGCATCAGAAAAATAAAGCCGCTTAACTAAATAATAATAGTAATACTGAAAAAGCAAGAAGCTAAAATTTGGATATATTTCCTATTTCCAATTTCTTAAATCAGGAAATAATAGTAACTTTAATACAATATGTACGAATTTTTAGAGGCTTATAGAAAAAATAATGATTTTAAAGACTGTTTGAAATAATTGAGGTATCTGAGAACTTGTAAATTTTTTTTGAGGTATCTGAAAATTCTTAGAGCTCAGATTTTTGAAGTTTGTTTTTTATGGGCAAAAGAGTGGGAATCTCAGATTTTAAGGTTTTTGAGATTGATTTTTAAAGAGAGGCTAAATCTTTGCCTTGTATGCTAAGTGTTTACCTTTTACACAGAATTTATTACAAATTTCTAGTTTTGTAAACAAAAATAAATAATGTATCAAATGTGGGCTCTAAGTGAAGCAATTAGATGACAAGAGAACATTGGGCGATGCATAATGTTTTTCTTGTAAAAATAATGTCAATGTCCTAAAAATTTTTCTCCTCATATTTGGATTGAGCAAATTGCATAACATGTTCTACTTTCTTTGTGTTGTTTTGCTTAGAATATAAGAATTAACCTTTGAATTTCCAATTGGAAGATGACACACAAAGAACTAAGTATTTGATCTTGGACTTTGTCCTCCCCCCACCTTTTTTTTATATTATGAATTAAAATTTTCCATGTTTCATCTATTACTCATTTAGTCGACAAAATTTTCCTAAGATTGCCGGCTACAATTTGTTTTTATGCAGCTAACATTTACTGCTTGCTGCTTTCTGATTTTCCCAGATAATGCATCGTAAAGGGCACCATGATAGTTCAACTGGGCAAGTAAATTTGAAATATTATGGGAGAAGAATGTGTCTGATCCTGCTGTAAGTGATGGCTAAAAGTGAGTATATAAATTAGATGAAGCTCTTACCTAGCAAAAAAAAGAAAAAAAGATGAAGCTCTTTTTCATGTCGGTTGTGTGTTTCTTTAAATACTCTGACTAAAGAAATGCATCATTGATTAGGTTTTTCTACAGGCTGTTTATTTTGTTGAGATTGAAATATTAGAAGATGTTTTATGTTTAGATAATGGCTAAACAGTTGAAAGACAGAATGTGACTAATTACTGAAATATAATCCTGAACTTTCCAACGTATTATAAGGAAAAAAAATAATCCTGAATTTTCCCAGCATCAAGCATAAATTTGGTTACAACAATCTATTGACTTAATTCAACAATAACTAATTATGCTTTCAGACCAAAAATTAGAATCCCAACTGTTGGAGGTTGTATGCAAAAGTTTCTTATACCCATGATAGTTTTACATATATCATACCGTTTTTGATTGCAAGTCAATCTTTTACTTGAGTGACGCGATTGTGTAACGACCAACTGTCTATTACTAAAGTGGCCTGTGTTAACAAAGCTTTTACCGTCCTTTTCCTTTTCATGTTCAAAAAGAAGGTGATAAATAAGCTTAAATTAGCATCAGGTGCAATCACAGCAGAAGTTTACTCATTTTCCATGGCCGGCATTTGTCATCCTTTTTTTTCTCTCTTTTATTTGTCTTTCATAAATGTCCATTGTGGAGCTTCAGACATTAAAGATGTGTGAGATTTTCCCTTTTTCCTGTCCTTTCTAGTATTTTGTGATTGGAATTTACATCATAGGATAAGTGCTCTCATCTTTCTTAGAGAAGTTGTGAATACACTTGTGTGAAAAGCATAGACTGCACAATGATAAAACATGTGATAAAACCTTTCTTTTTTCTGTTACGTATCCTTGCTACCTAATTTTTTACATATTTCCTTTGTTATGAGTTGCTTGTATTATTTAGGTGTTTGCAACTTTTGTTGTTGTGTGATATGATCCCATATCGGTTTCATAAGAAATTGTGGAATGATACTGATATGATCCCACATCAACTCCACACAAGGTTGTGGAGTGGTACTTAAACTTGAGAGGTTCTCCCACCTATCAGGTTGGTCTTTTGGAGTTAGGAATTTCTCTGTGTTAGGCCGGTACCTATAAATTTAGTCTTTTATTGAGTAAGTCTGTAGCGGGGAGAGTTGTTTGGGAAGGAGCTACTGGAAGAGAAATTTGCACAATTTGCACTAAAGGTGGACTTGGAGTGAATGCTGGCTATAGTGTGGAGCCACCGGTGAATGTCTCCACGAATGTCTAACTTCTCCAAGGGTATGGAATGATACATCTTTGTTTTCTCTTTGATCACAAGGTTGTGGGTGGTAATTAATTTGAAGGTTCTCCTGCCTTTATCGGGCCGATCTTTTGGGTTGGGTTCTCCGATCGGGCTTAAGGCCTTATCGGATACTTAAACAGGGGTTCTCTACCTCGAGGCCAAGTCTTTTGAACAGATTTCTCTATTGGACTTAGATACTTATCATTGGTGCTTTCATTGAGAGTCTATGCGTAGCGGGAAAAGGCTACATGTAAGAGGGCAATCTGGTGCCTCAAGTGAGGGTCCTTGAGTAAACAATCAAGAGTGTAGGCAGTTAGTTCCCCTGAGGGTATGGAGTAGTACTTAAGCTTGAGAGGTTCTTCCACCCTACAGGCCGGTCTTTTGGGTTGGACTCTCATATTGAGCTTGGGTACCTATCCTTGCTACCTAATTTTTTACATATTTCCTCTGTTATGAGTTGCTTGTATATTTAGGTGTTTGCAACTTCTGTTGCTGTGTCTCTTTCTTAGGCTGTTAAGTTTGCTGTGGCCTTTCTTGGAAATGACAGCAGTGAAGGGATTTAGCTCAATTGTAGGCTAGGTGAAACAAAACTATATAATTAGTTGGCTATGAGGTCATAGTTTGTACATTTCTTCACATAAGACTACCCGATTATTTCAGCTGCAGTAATATTGCCATTAGTCTATCCAATTTGCCTATATTAATTCAAAACTCCAGAAGCTGCAAATTCTGTACATTCATAGACCAAAATGTGTTCCAAGAGTTTCTAATGTGAAACGATCTTGCCTCTCAAATTTGAGTAGATACTTTATCTTTACACTTTTTACCTTTTATTGGTTGTAAGACAGAAGATTAACATGGTATGCTTCAAATTCAACTCAAGTTTCCTGCATGTGTAGCAAGTAAACTACAACATGAGCTTAAGCCAAGTCTAGTGTTCTCATTATCTTTAAATTATTCGATTGTATTGAGAATTGAACCTCTTGTCTTCTGTTTATGAAGAAATGTGGAAGCAGATGATAAAAGCAATGTTCCGTCAAATTCCACTGCAGAAATTGAGACAATTAACAATACTTCATCAATTAAAGAAAACTATTGCGTACTTTCATCTGCTCCTGAACCCCGTGTGGATTCATCAAATGAGATGCACATGCAAGATGCAGTCAAAGTTGGAGGCTACTCAAATTCACAAGGTGTAGAAGATTATAATCAAGTTGCCAACCAGTATTCTGAGGTTGAGAACAAAGGCAAAGATTCTAGCAACTTCATAAATTAGATTAGAATAATCAAATTTCTCTTGGAGAGGTTCTGGTTATGTACAGGGGGGTTCTGGTTCAACTTATCAAGAATGTCAAGTCCCATAGAGCCAAACTCATCTCAACAATTTGTCATAATACTTGCTGTCCATATATTTCTCGATGTTCGATTTCACCCCATGTTCTTTACCTGCTTGTTCCTTTGTGGAGACATGTGTTGGTAAAACTTGTGTTGATGCCACTGCAACAATGGCTTCTGAGAAGCAAGCGGGTGTTGAGGATGCTGATATAGTCAAAACAGCTATCAGAGCTGCAGAAAAAGCAATTTCTTCCATGGGAATGAAAACTTCAGGTAATCCTAATCAGAATGAAGGTTTTTTTTTTTTCCGAGCTAGGATCTATATGAGAATCTTATTTACATAGAGTCTATTTCTGTAACATTATAAAACGAGCAGTCGTAGGACCCCAGGCATCAAGGTAGAAACTTCAACTAGGATTGTTTTATTCCTCAAAGTTAACCTGTGGATATGGTAATAACTACCTAATATAATTCATGGGAGGGCCATAATATGTTCTAAATGTGTAAAAAGGTGCCAACTGATGCAGCACCAAAGGAAAAAGTGCTGGAAGAACAAAATAGTAGCTGAACTAACTCTAGGAATCACTCCTAGAAACCCTAGGCTTCACACCAAGGGCGCTTTGCATCACACAAAGACACTAGTAATTGCTGGAAATTTCTTTAATTCATTCATTGATTCACCAAGACTGAATACGACTATATATATAGGTGATTCTAGGGACCCATTACTCTTGGAACTACCATCTAGTAAATGAACTTGAAACTAACAACTTTGACTTGACTTCTAGGACCTCATAACTACCATTGGAAAATGACAATCATAGAAAACGACAATCTATGGAAAATCACATCCATTGGATGGAAAATGACAACCAATCCATTATATAAGATCCCAACTAGGCCCTTTTATCATCTAGAGAGTGCTAAATTAAGGCTTGAGCCTTGGAGCCCTTGCTTATGTGGTAAACTTTCAGTGGATTTATCCACTTGTCTCCATCACACAGTGGATTGCGATATCGTTAGCCTCCTTCTGTGGGCGATGTTTCAATGTTAAGCGTTTTGTGTTTGACTGGGACTACGTAGCGGAAGAAGTAAAACGACATTACAATTGGATTATCATCAACATTGCATTTGACGCGATGAACTACCGAAGAAGATTAGTGCCACAATACCCGAGCGGAAATCTTTGCGGCGGATCGATATTTAAAACGACTCGAGTTGAGGGATTGACGAACTCGATTAAATCGTTCTTATGGAAAAATCTGGATAAACTGCGATTGACGCCGGATGCCACGGAACGCGGAAGATTGCGTTGCTCTATAAACTACGAAGGTTCTTCTTGCCAGTATCGATCTGTTAACTCGAGACCAACGGCGTCTTTGCGCCTTTCGTTGCGTTCTCGAGCGGCTCTTGCCGTTCCGCGACGATTGTGCGGTCACGCGTGCGAATAGTCTGACGCTGGGTGGCGCGCCAAGGCAGGACCCAAGAAGGTAACACATGAACGATTTGCAAAATTGTACTGACGACATGGTGACATTAGTCTGTTTGAGAGCTTGAAATAACGCGTGTTTGCTCCGCTCGTCTGAAACGCTGAATGCCAAATTATTATTGAAGACAAATAATGTTGGACGAACGATATTCTTAACGTTTTAACATATCGTTTGGAAATAATTTTGTAATGAGTTCTTTGCTCAGTGTGTTTTATCATTGTTTTAACATCATTAACGCGCGACTAGACCTTTGGAAACAAGTGTGCTGCTGAAGACTGGATTCTGAAAGATGACATGAGAAGAAACTGGGTTTTCAATCAGATGTTGATAAGCTGGACCCCGAGGGTGTGGGACCCTGGCGGGAAAACGAAGGCCTTGAATATGGAAAACTGAGAGTGAAATAACGTCAGATTTTGAAATCTCTACAAAGGTGTATTCAAAGATCAGAAGCTAGCGAGAAAATAAAGCATAGTTTCAGATCGGGACCGGAAGAAATATCATGAACTGTGACCTTCTTTACCTAACTGGTGTCAGCCCAGCGTTTGACAAGGACATCTAACCATTGCCATAAGAAGCAGGTGACTGGCGCGATTGGATCTCTTTCTGAGAAAGTTAAACCACCATGGACAGGAACGTTTAAGTCCATACTCACTTGGAACAATGGACAGATGTATTGGGACTATGCCTCTTTAAGAAAGAAAAGAAAAAAAGAAGAAAAAGACGCTTTCTTGTGGCGAAGACCTCTTTTAGACGACCCTGTGATGATGTGAGTTAACCACTGCTTTTAACTCAGGATAGCTTGATGGAAGCGATGGGATCCAAACATACTTTTATTCATTTATTGTTCTTACCTCATGAGTTTAAAGCATCAGCGGAAATTACAACGGCTGCTTTAGGTCTATGGGACAGCGGTTGATACTACGGGATTGAGTGGCAAGGCCTTGCACTTCCTCGATTCGATCATGAAAGTGCCTTGGCCCGGAAGGTCGACCTTCCCCCAAACCAGAAACACCGGAACTCATAACCATAGCCCCTTTAGAGGTTAGCCGGGCGATACGGTGAGGGAAAAGAAGAGCATGAGTGGAGCTTCACCACACACCGGAGTCTTCCCGGAATCTAGCCTTGGAACCATCCCCCGATCTTCACTGAGCGGTGATTTCTAATGGTGCGCTTCTTTGCAGAATTTCCTTCCCAAAAACCCGACCCAGCTTTAGCATCCTTGCAAATTAAAGATGTTATCGAAAACACTTTGTTTTATTTCAAATGGCTTTGGGCATTTTATGTACAAACTTCGAGTTCTTCAATACTACTTCCTTAATATCCATTTCCCTTCTTCCTCCTTTAGGCAATATGAACATCATATGGCATGTATCTCTCCTGTGTTTTTTTTTTGATCGATAAAAGCAGTATATTGAACAAAAGAGAACAAGGTTCCCCGGGGTATACGAAAAGGAACCATAAAGGGAAAAAAGGCGATAATATACTGCCGGCCAACCAGCCACATCAAAAAACCTACCAACCAAAACCAAGGGCGGTAGGCAAAGACCACATGACCCTCAACTGACCACCCACTCCCAGAAACCTATATGTGAGAAAATCTCTTCACTATGTACAAAACATATTTAACTCCGCTAAGTTATAAACAAAAGAATGCTAGTTTTGTACATCTGATCCCATCTCTAAAAGCTATCACGATTAAGCTCCTTACATTGTCGAAAGATGCGAGAGGCAAATTTCACAATGTTTCTTCTCTTTTTTCCAACAAAAGAACCCTTCCACTCTCCTTGTATATCTTTACATTCTTCAAAATACCCTCTCTCTCTCTTCTCTCTCTCTTTCTCTCCACACACACACAAGTATTATTTCATCTATTTTTAAACATGATTACTTGCTAATTCCTCCTGTGTTTGCTATTATGAGATTATGTGTGGCTTAGGTCACATCGATTCTTGGCTTAGGTTCTTATTATATTTACTTGCTATACTGTTTTGAATCCGATAAATATTTTATTATTATGAAGTTTACCACCTTATGTAATTCGCAGACCTATCTTTGATTACACACAATGCACTCTTTTCCAATCAGCAACAACATTTTGTACGACGATTTATTTATATATTTGTTTACAAATGGACCTTATGATCTGCTTTTAAATTAGTTTGAGAAGATAAAGGCCTATTTGTTTGATTTTTCAAAAATTGTTTTTGTTTTGAAAAACACGAACGAAAACATTAAAAATTAAGATAATAATAGCATTTTCAAAAGAACATCAAATGGTATTCTCTAGTGTTTTGGCATTAAACGAGGAGTCGAATGTTCTAGAACTTAGGAAACGAAGTTTGGCGAAGTGCCTGCAAGATTTTTATTATTTCTAGATAAGGCTTTGGAAATTCAAACCTCATTTGTAGGCCTCATTCAGTGAATTTACTTTTGTTGGACTCAAAGAAATAGAGAGAATGCTTATAAACAAAAGAATGCTTTAGTTTTTGTACATCTACGGTCCCATCTCTAAAAGTTGTGATTACGCTCCTTCCACATTGTCCCAAAGATGCAAGGGGGAACAAATTTCCACATGTTTCTTCTCTTTTTTCCAACACAAGGACCCTTCCACTCTCCTTGTATATCTTTACATTCTTCAAAATACCCTCTCTCTCTCTTCTCTCTCTCCTCTCACCCACAGTATCATTTCTCTACTTTTAAACATGATTACTTGCTAATTCCTCCTGTGTTTGCTATTATGAGATTATGTGGCTTCAGTCACATCAATTTACTAGCTTAGGTTCTTGTCTTATTTACTAGCTATGCTTGTTTTTTGAATCAAATAAATATTTTATTTCGTTATGAGTTATTACTTTGCATGTGATTCCTTGAACCTATCTTTGATTACACACAGCCACTCTTTTCCCAATCAACATATTATTTTGTACGTCGATTTATTTACATTTTTGTTTTACAAAGTAGTTCTTATAGTCTGCTTTTAAATTTAGATTTGAGAAGATAAAGGGCCTGTTTGTTTTGGTTTTCAGCTTTGTGTTTGTTAGAAAACAAGGAGGACCAAGGAATCTGAGAGAACACGTTTGGTTCTCAGTTTTTTGTTATGAAAAGCGCGAGAACACGAGAAAACAATAACAGTTTTTCGAGGCCACTGCAAATAATGTTCATTGTTTTTCAAAACTGTTTTCAAAAACAAGTCCAAATGTTCTAGAACTTAGGAAAGAAAGTTTGGCAGAAGTACAGCAAAGGCTTGTAAATTCAAAACCTCATTTCTAGGCCTCAGTAGTGGTTGCTTTTGTTGGACTCAAAGAAATAGAGAGAAACATTAAAATTGGGATATAAAGATCCAACAATTTGAGGAGATCTAAGCCAAAGTTATTTTATATCCCTCAAATGCAGGATAGCAGTTCATTAAAAGAAAGTGAAATATCTTTCCACCACATAGGACTAATTAGTCCATTAGAAAATAATGTTGCACACTAAGGTGATGTTTGTTTTTTACTTAATGCTAAATAGAACTTTTATCCTGAATAGTACTTAATAGGATTAAGTATTTAGTTGTTTGTTTTTTCTAAAAAAACAATCAACTTTTTCATTTTTATCTAAATTTTGAGACAATAAATTTTTGAATAAAAATTAAAAATCATAGATTTTTAATGCATGAAACTGGATCTTAAGGGTTCAATTGGATCATAAAGTATATGATTTCTCATATTTCAATATTTAGTTTTTCTTAATAGAAAAACATTAAGAAAAATTCAAAAAGCCTGAATATTTTGGTGGTGTTTTGTATTTTTGAACTTCTTAACAGGTTCTTTTAGCATTTAGCTTGTTTGTTTTTAGCTTTTGTGAAACATTCTTTAAATTTTTTGAAATTTTTGGTTGAATATAAAAAGCCAAAATATTTGTCTCTTTGACTTTTTTTTAATGGTTTTTTCCATTAAGAAAGAACTAACATTCAAATATGAGAAAATCATATATTTTATGATCCTATTAAAACTCTCATAATCCGTTTCATGCTAACTTAATTAATAAATCATATAGATTTTGATTTGCTGTTAAAATTTAATATCTCAAATGAATAAAGTAAAAATTAAAAAACTGTTTTTGGAAAAAACAAAACAGCTTCTAAATCTTTAATCATATTTAACATTAATCGAAACGAAAGTTACATTAAGCTAGATCGTAAAAAAATAAATGCCCATATTTTGGTTTTCATTGCCAAAAATTTAAAAAATTCAGCAATAAGTAATCAAAAAAGTTAAAAAACAAACGGAAATAGTTTTCAGCAAAAAGTCAAAAACAAACTCCACCTAAGAATGGAGTCTTTTTTATTGCATGGTATGCTTGTTTAAATAACTATACAATAGAACATAAGAACATGTGTACTTTGAAAGCTGTATGGGGAACCATCATTCACAGTGTCTGTCTTAATGTGTCATCCTTTTTTTTTTCTTGAAACCAGAGAAACATGACGAGAAAAATGAAGGTGAAATGGCACACAGTGCCTGCCCTGAAACAGATCTTACTGTAGTTTTGAATGCTTGGTATTCGGCAGGCTTCTACACTGGCAAGTAAGTATTTCTTCCATTTTCAGTCCTCAAAATGATGAAACTTTAGTTATTTTCTTAAAATGATTGATTATAAGGAGTAGAAATCACTCCACCCAGTGCCTTGCAACAAACTTGGTTATCTTATCTTGACATGATTTGCTTTCCTTCTCTCTCAAGTCTCATCTATCTATCTATCTATCTATATGTATATTTGTTTGTGATATTGATGATTGATGAATGATGACAATGACTACACCCAGTTGTCCTAAATTTATCGCTTCGGATTATTATTGTGTTCTTATTGTAGACTTACTTTCAACAACCTGGCATTCTGTTTCAGGTATCTGATGGAGCAGTCCCATGGCAAAGAAGCATCAAGGTTAGGTCGTTCAAAATGATTTACGCCAAATCGTATTCACCATAGAAATGCTTGTGTGTCAAAACCATAAAATCAAAGGTCTGGGCATTGGATTTTGAGATTTGGAAGCTGCAGATAGAAGTTGAACCAAGCTGGGTATTATTAAGTTAGCAGATAAAGTGAAATAGGCCTTTTTTTTCTTCTTCCTGAAACCTTCTATACCTTTTTCAGAAAGAGCATTGCTTCTGGATATGCTAGTGTGCCCTTATAGTTATGTTCTTCTCTGCTAAAATCACATTAATGGTGATAATTTTCTTAGCTTGAACATAATTTTCTTTTATATGTTGTGTTAGTCGTTAGTTCATCCATATAGTTGAAATATATGCGTTTTTCTTTCAGTTTTTTTGTTTGGTTGATGAGAAAATCAGATGAATATGAGACTTTGTACAGAGAAAATAGCCTGGTTGCAGGCTTACTACACAATTGTGGATGTTCCCAGCTATGACAACCTCCAACTCCTTATTTAATACTTGGGGTGGGGTAAAACTTTCATAGCTTTGTCTAAGATACAAAAAGAAGCAAACAAACCAATTCTAATGATCATGAAGTCCAAACAAAAAACCGGGGGTAACGTAATGGTCATTGGTTCGAGTCTCTTTAGGATCATTAGAGGTTTATCGAGTCTGCAGTTAAGCTTTACTAAAGAATTTATTGGATCGATTAGCAGGTGCCACATTAGATTGACCATTTTGGGACATCAGATTTTATAATAACCAAAAAAAGATAAAAATACAAACAAATCAATTGCAATGATCTTGAAGTCCAATGAAACCAAATATATATTAATGATTCAACTATCAATTACTGAAATAAATTAATCAAATTTCATACCATGTAGGATTATTGGTATACTAGAATGAGAGATGGGAGTACAAGTTCATCTTTGTTCTTCCTTCCCTTGAGGTAGTAGGAGAGGGAGTTTTTCAATTTCAACATATATATATATATATTCTTTCGTTTAGAAAAATACTTGAGAATTTTTAAATAATAAAAGTTTGTTTGGCTATGTAATTTAAAAACAAATTCCTATATTTGAAAATGAAAAATTGGTTTATAAATCTTTTTACCTTGTTATTTTTTGAAAATAGTTTTCAGAAACAAAGATAAAATAGACAATTCTAGTAAAGTTCTTTTTCCTTTATGTATTGTTTTCTCAAAAAATAACTATTGAAATCACTAAAAATTTTTTTTTAAAAAAGTTGCAAATATTTTCAGCCTACAGAGATATTTTTGTTTTAGAAAATATCTAAGAATAAATCTCAAATATCTGTTTTTTTTTTCCGAACCACTATCAAAAGAAAATTTTCAGATTTTCCACTTATCTTCTCTTGGTAAATTCTTGTTTGCCATTTTCAAAAAATTGAATTTTATAAGAGTTTCTAAATATATATATATATATATATATATATATATATATATATATATAAAGCTAAAATAAGAAATAAAAATAAAAGGCTAAAGATATGATTCTTTTAGGACAATAAGATAAAGAAAAAAATAAAAAATTACAAAAAATAGATATGATTAAGATTAATTAAAAATTTGTATATTTTTAAAAAGTATTAGTTTATGTATAAATATAGATAATTAAGGACCAAGTGGATCATATAAAATATACATGAATTATCTAAATATTTTATTTTATTTTTTGACATATATTGACACCGCAATGCATCCATACAAGTTTCCTTTTTACAAATTTGTCATGGCTTACAGAACCTTTGACCCCTCTCTCTTTATGTCTCTTTAGGCTCTTAATTCTTAGGTAGGTCTTATTTAGGCTTTTTAAAATATTATTTTCAAATATAATAGATGTGTAATATTTATTTTCAAAAATATAATAGATGTGTAATCTTATTCAAAATGTTGCAAAGTCCAAAAAAATACACTACCTCCCGATCTTATCAATGTTTCTTTTCTGGAAAATGTAGTTTAATGGATATTCAATCATTTTGATATTTATTACTGAAAATATAAAAAAGTATGCCATTTCTTTCATATGTAATATATGAGATACGTGATAATGTTGTATTTTAATTTTGTGGATTAGTATTAATCAATTATTAAGATTTGTTTATTGGATTATTAAATAATATCAATTATGTATTATTATTATATTATGTAATTAGTACCTTGACCAGTGTCGTAAGCGTATTGATTTGACCAGATTATCATGCTGACATAATGAGAGTGAGCTCAAAGCCCAATAAGAAAAACTAATACATTTTCATGGATAAAAAAGTTTTCAATCATATAACAAATAGGAGATGTTTTTCATCAAAACTTTTGATTAAAAAATAAGTTGGAGCATTAACAAAATATACCCCAAAACATTCTCATCATTTCAAATCGGTTTCTACTTATCATTATGAAAAATTAAACAATTTCATATCAAATTTGATTCAAACATTTCATATCAAATTTGATTTAAAAACGTTTTCATATCAAATCCAAAATCAAATCATTTCAAATATATTTTTAAGTGTGAATATCAAATGGTGCGATTATGTGGGATTTCAAATGGGTGGCTAATTTTTTTAAATTGTTCCTTTGGAGTGGTAGGAACTGACACTATTAGTCTTTAGCTAACTTTCAACTTGACATAGAAGTGAGAGGTTGAATCAATTCACATTCCCACCCGAAATATAAAATGCATTATTATATCGTTATTGGTAAAATGAGTGTCCTTCAATATATCCAGATTGACAAGGGCCAAATAGTGTCAACTATTATTCAGGTGTGGCCGTATAGAGTCAAATATTTCATTTAAAAGTTCAAATTCTGGCTTGTCGTATTTAGCATTTAACTCGTAAACAAAACAAATCTCAAAAGTACAATCATACAAAACAACTTTGTTGATCATGGACTAATCAAATAAATAAAAAAGTAAAACTTTTCATAAACCAAGATTATATATATAATTCAATTAAAACAATTCTCATCCTCAGTAAGTAAAAACAAACAATTCTTTTCATGATACAATTAATGCTCCTTGCATTACATATATAAAATAATTTTTAAAAATTTGTATTAGAATCCCTTACACGTACATATATATAAAAATAATAATTTTTCCTTTTCTCAACAGATTTTCAAACTTCCAAATATCTCAATTCAACTCAATAGGCAACTTTAAGATAACACAATCACCAAATTCAAATACCAAATATTGCTTGGGATTATCAACATAACACTTGTGTGTATCAGATTTCTTCCAAGAATTCTCTTCAATCGGATCATCCTTTGATGATCAATTACGAAGTTCATGTGTTAATTATTTTATTTTATTTTTCTCCATTATGATCCATAACACATAGGAGATCATAAGAATTCTACCATAAAACTTTTGAATATATAATCTCATTGCTAACAAAAACTATTATCTGAAAAATTTATCAAGGTAAGAACTCATTCGATTACTTTCCAAGTCTAAAACAATATATCTCAACAAATATTTCCAACTTCTGATTACTTTCCACAATTATAGTTATTAGTTTAAGTAGTAAGCTACTATCAAAACTAACATATTTTTGATTTTTATTTTTTTATGAAGTCAAAATCTAAGTAAAATAAGAATTCTTATTACATACCATTTATAGAATCAAATATTTCATATATTATCAAAATCTCCTTACTATAGAGAAGCTAGTGCAGCTAATTATTGAGACTTTATCTCAACACAAAACCATCATAATGAAACATTGTCAACTGCTAGTTCTTAGTAACCTTATCACAAAGTCCATGGTAATAAGTTTCACACTCATTTGAAAATATAAAGTAGTTGCAAAGTATTCTTATGGATGCTTTGTTATAAACCTCCATATACGATCACACTATTTAAAAGTCTTTAAATAATGTAATACCTTGCTTCATATATCATATAAAATTCTGTGTAAAATGTTTAAACTTTTTGCATCCTTTTAGGGTAGATCGTAAACTTAAGTAATAAACCTCCTTCAAAAGTTGTCTTTATGTCTCTCTCATTATTCGACATTAAGTCTAAATAAATTCAAGATCTTATTATCTTATTAAACACCCAATCAATTGTTCAAAGAATTCAACTAGTTTCAAATAATTCTTATAAGATCTTGAATTCACCAAACAAGTTTAGTTTGCACTATAATGCTCAACATAAGAACTCTAAAATCCAAAGGTATGACATGGACCACTAAACTATCTCAAATCCTTACTCTTCATCGTTTCGTAACTGTTAAATGATTTCAAGATCAATTTTCTATTTAAGGCGGCATCAAATCATACAAAGATTCTCATTGTTTTATTAATGCTGAATAATGTCATCATAATCCTTAAATATTGTATCTCAATATCTTCTTTTCTGCAAAAAATCATTTAAGGAACAAAGACTTCAAATTCTCATAAACTATTAGTAAATCATAATAAAAAAAATGTCTTCATATCTTAAAGTTGCAAATCATTTACCTAACTGGAAATCTAATGGTGGTTTCTCTATGCAAATTTCAAATGTCTATAAGTATATATCAATTTTCCATGTGCATAAGGTTTTAACATAAATCCTAATGGGAAGCATCATTACTTTAAAAACAAATCTTTGCAAACAATGAAATAATATAAATAAAGGTTTTCTGATTTCCTCTTCAGCTCTGTGAAGCTATCATCATAAGTTACATAAGACGATCAGAAACTTAACTTATTTCTATATTAACGTAAAATATAAGATAATCTTAGAATCTCTTATCATAAATTTATTTGTAGTATAATGATCGAAAACTTCAAACTTTGTAGCAATGTGGATCGTTCAAATTTCAAATTGAAACATCTAACCATCACGTGACTTAAAATACTTAACAGCATTTCTAAACAAGAAATTATTTACCTTTTAGGAGCAAACATATTGTGAATTTTATCCACATGTTTCCCTTCATTATAAGCTCAAGATAACTTCAAAATATGAAAAACAATATTTTTCCCGAAACAATCTTAATTAAAGGTATTAACTCAATTCAAACTATGAAATCAAATAAAAGACATAAATGTTTAGGGAGTGACAAAAGTTAATTTAATGTTCTACTTTGATAGTCATAAAATAGCTTTAAACCGCCATATTGACTCATAATGGCATGTCAGTATGGAAATTTAAGTCAGTACTTCATATTAATTAAAAATTATATTCACTAACAACAAATAATACAAAAAACCCAAAGGTAATGCAGATGAACTTTGTAACTAATTCTACGAGAAATCAATTATCTAACATACATTTTGCAAAAGAATGCTAATAATACGAAACAAATATAGACTATCAACTAGCCCAAAGTACTCCAGCTATCGTAGACAACTTAAAAATAGGTTCTACATTAAGATCCATGAAACCTAAATGATACCACTCTATTATAAGGGTTTAGTTTGAGGATCATTCCTGAAACCCAAGATTTGTCACTAAGTCTGTGATGAATTCATGCTCAAAAAATTGCTTGAGCATGATTACTCGAATTATAACTTTGGTTGTTCACAGCATAATAAGAATTTAGCATAGAATATATATAACCATATTGTAGTAAAAATAAATCTTGAAGGAAATACAATAACCATAAATATTGAAATGGTTTACCTTACTCGAGAGAGCCAGCGTTATTGCCAGTATACTGTGAGTAAGCGAGTCGAATTAAACCCGACCCCACGACAGTGGCAGCTAATAAACCTTCGGTGCCCAGGCTTTTGCGTGGCAGCTAATGAAACGCCCGGGTGGCTTGAGCATCACGTGGCAGCCTAATAAGCCTTTCCGAATGATATCTGGCGTTATAATCATTTCCCAAAGAAGTCTCGAATCCATTTCTTCAAATCCAATAACTTCAAAATGGTTTAAAACCTCGATCCATGTTTAAATGCTTTGGGGTATTATTAACGATATATAATTAATAATTAATTATTATATATAACTTATTTGATGAGCGGTTGATTGTCATTAAATATAATTGTTTGTTTTTGCTATAGGTATGCTAATAATTAATTTACTTTTAGATTTTGACTTCATGGCCTTTGCAGCAGAGAATCCGTTGAACAAAGTCCTTCATAATCTATCGTCTCGTATCTTGAAACTATACTGATAAGAAATGACCACTTGGGCCCACAAACTAATACCATCAAAATATACACTGACTATATTCCAATAGTACAGAATTACATAACATTTCTCTTAATACAAACCATATTAAATCTCAGTCATACATAGTATCCGAAACATCAAAGTCACAACCCGGCTTTCTTCAAAATCGGTCTCTACAAGAAAACGTCTTCTCGAACACCCACATTTTCGAAAAATGTTAAACCGACGGGGTGAGCTAATACAACTCGATAGTGGAATCATACTAATGGGTTGTGCCACCTAAGTGCAACTAATACCCAATGCTCTAAATTTAAACACACGCTCAAATAATCATTGATCCTACTTGAATGTCTAAATGCAGTTCCCATGTCTCGAGTCCTCCTTAGGCTCCTCACGCACTAAGCTATGTGTAGAAAAAATATCATTTTCAAAACAAAACTTATTTGTTCTTACGAAATATACTACTGAAGTGTCGATAAAAATATAGGACTATCCTCCGAGGCGAATTGGTTGGTGAGCTTTCCGAACAGTCATAGTCATAAAATGATCTATTAGCGTCTCGGCCGATTCTCAGAAAAATCATCTTAATGAGAAATTCCTTTACCGCAACCATGTTCATTTTGAAAATTCATGTCATGCACTAACACTAATCTCTAGTTACAGTGCATATGAAATCTTTAAATTAATATATTTAAAACCATTTATACAATATATATACCAATATATTGATTATACAACATTCTCAAATTACATTCACCACATGTAATTCAACAATGGATCAAATCTTCCAATTAGCTCACTTGAGCGATTCATTCATCTCAATGGCCTATGCTCACAATTATCTTCCATATAATTGGTAAATGCTAATTTTATCTCAATGGCCTATACACACAATTACATTCCATATAATTGAGCAAATCACAATTTTATCTCCAATGGCCTATACACGAAACACAATTATTTCACCTCTGGTAGCCAAACAAAACACCCCAGGCAGCCCTACAGTCACAATTGTCCAAATAGACTCCAAAAATTCTCGAATTTACCAACCGGTTAAGATTTGGGGCCCGATCAAACCGGCATCGCGGCACCGAACCAACACAAGCTTTATTTACAAAACACTTAAGCAAATTAAAACAGTAGGATAAAGCCTCGCATAGGAGTTTGTGCAAATCGACTTTTTGAGTGTCCACGCCTGGCTCTGCGTCGTAGATCACTTTAAGCCAACCATTTGCAGATAAGCACTCACGGTCTAGATTGTTAGATCTGAGAAAGAAGTAAAGAGAAGAAATAATAAAAATTAAAAAAAATATCCTCTGCCTCTCTCTCTCTACGCCCACGCTCTCCGTCTCCTCCCACCTTTTTATTGATTTTTTTTCCATATTATAATATTATATTATTATTATTATTATTATACGGATCATAACTTACTGTCCTCTAATTAAGATTAAGTTGTTGTCCCGAAAAATTTTATTTCTTTTCAGTTTAATTCTTTTAAATGAACTTTAACTCAAGCCATTTTATGAATTCCAAAATTTTCGTAAAATCTAGTCATGAAGTCCTTTGTGATTTATCGAGAAATTAAGTAAAATAATGCAGTAATACTAAGCCAATTAGTGAAAAACTTGCAGGTCACTAGATTCTTGAGACAAATTTAACGGCAATCCGTTTAGTCATAGAGATCTAGAGAATTTCGGTTTCAAGTGAAGTGTTTGCACACCGGAAAAAATTGAATTTTATATTGGGTTTATACGTTAAAATCGAAGTAAGTTAAGTTTTGATAGTAGCTTTCATACTTGTAATGACTAATTGAGGAAAATGTCTCATGAGTTTGGAAATGTTGTTAAGATATATTGTTTTTAGACTTGGAAAATGTCGAGAATGAGTTCTTACATTTGGTTAAATTTTCTTAATAATAGTTCAAGCCCCCAACTTAATGAGATTATATCTTCATAGGGTTTATGATGTTAGAGGATTTATGATCCCCCATGTATTATGATCATATCTTGTGAACGTATGACCTGACCTTCTACGAAGGATAATCTACGATTGAAGAAAATTTGGAAGAAAATCAGGTACACAGGTGTTATGTTGTCAATCTAAAGCAATATTGATTGTTTGAATTTGGTGATTATGTTATCATAAAGTTTGTATTTGGACAAATTGAGATATTGGAAGTTTAAAAATCTGTTGAGAAAGAGCTTCGATCCTTGATTTGTAGGCCTGTTTGAAATATTAGAGAAAGTAGGTACCTTAGCATATAAGTAGCCTTTATACACCATCTAGATTCGTAATGTGTTTTATATTTCGACCTTGAGAATATGTTTTGTGCTACTTTCTTTGTTATGGAGTTGGAGCTATTAGATTTACGAGGACTTGACCTATAGAAATTGTTCAAATAATGGATGTGAATGTTTTTAGTATATTTGTTAATGTTCAAACTTATTTTTTAAATTAAAAGTTTTGATGAAAAAACATCTCACATTTGTTATGATTGAAAACTTTTGATCAGTGACTGTGAAGTATTTCTTATTGGGCTTTGGCTCAATCCCCATTCGATTGACATCTTTTGGTACTTTAGTTTCCATGAGGAAGTGATGTTCAAGTTGGGTTAAGTCATCATTAGGATTTGATTAGGGTACATGTTGGATCATGTTGAACTCATAAGTTCAAATGTTTATGAAATGTTGGGTTTTGAAGGATAGTGAGAGAAGTCACTTGGATGAACATTCCTTTTTATATTAATTATAAAGTTAGTTTGAAGTCTCAAATATTGTTATATTGAACAACTTTATCATATTCATAGTGAGGAATTTGAATATTTTAAAGTAATTTTTACTCGGCATGAAAGTACAATTTGGAGAATTTATGAATTTAGAATGTTCTTATTTATTCGAATATGTGATTGGTAGTGGACAAAAATCCGGTTACAAGAAGGTTAGTGTCGTTTTCACATGAGCCTTGAATTTGAAGGCTTGAGGGTGTGGGTGTGATCATGCCCCTAAGGTGGGTTTCGGGGCGTGACAGAGTGATATCAGAGCTATAGGTTATGATCTTGATGAGACTTCCGTTTAGTTTACCTTTGGAATAGATGAGTGATGCATTAAGCAAGTTTCAACTTCATCTAGTCTTATTCCTTTAATTCCTACAATTCTAACTTGCCAGCTGTAATGACTAAATTAGTTATACCTTTGCTTTATAGAACACCATGCCTTGAGAACTTGCATCTTCCCCAAAATAGTCAGGCTAATGATGATATACCTCCTCACTGAGGCTTTATAGTCTTGAAGGGCTTCCTCAAATATTAAGGGACTTTGTTTGGATTAGTTGAGGCTTGTTTAAAACCTCTTATAAGTAGTAATTAGAGACAATCCTCATCTAGTAAGGGGTAGCTCCTTTAAGCGACTTTAAGAAGTTGAGTCCCCTTATTTTGGTACCTCGGATCGAAGCAGAAGCCAGAGGCTTGGATTATGATGATAAAGAAAATTTCTTTGTGTCATTGATTATTCGAGGAGCAAAAAAAAAAAAAAAAAAACCTCTTATGCAACATTTAATATTTAGACAAAGAGCGGATCATTAATTGACTCATGACTAAGAAACTGTATGAGAGGATGGGGGCCTAATCAAACCTTCAAGAATTCTTATTTTCATACTGTAGAATCAAATATTTCATACATTATCAGAAATCTCCTTAATATGAAACCAAATTTAATGAATCTAATAGAAAAATTATTAGACTTTATCCATACAAACCAACATAATGGCTGTGTCATTAACTAAAGGTTCTTGTAACCTATCATAAAATCCATGGTAATAAGTTTTTCACCTCATTTAGAAATATAAGTAGTTGCAGAGTACTATTAGGTCTTTGATGTAAACCTCCATATCTGATCACTCTAAACCCAGAAGTCTGAAAATAATGTAATGCAACCGCTATATGACCATCAAAGTGCGTGTAAATATTTAGAGCTTTTGCATCCTTTTTAGGGTGATCATAGCTTAAAGTAATAAACCTCCTTAAAGTTGTCTCCTTATGTCCATTATGTTAGAAATTAAGTCTATTCTAATTTCAAGATCTTGTGTCTTATTAAACACAACAATTGTTCCAAAGTTCAATAGTTTCAAATAATTCCTTATGAATCTTCCCAATTCTCAAACAGGATTTAGTTTGCACTATATTGCTCAGCACAGAACTCTGAAATCAAGGTATAACATAGACTTGTAAAGCATCTCAAATCATCTGATAATATTTTGAACAACCTTAAATGATTTTCAAGGAATCAATTTTTTCTATTTAAGGCATAAATCACAAGATTCTCATTGTTTATTAATTACTGAATAATGTCATCATAATCCTTAAGTAGTGTATCAATATCTTCTATTTCTTGCTTAAATCATTTTAAAGCAAAGACTTCAAACTCTCATAAGCTATGAGTATATCATAAAAACAAAAATGTCTTTACATATCTTAAGTGCAAAAATCATTTTACTAACTTCAAATCTTAATAAGGTAGTTTTTCTCTATCTTAAATTTCAAATGTCTATAAGTATATATCAATTTTCCTGACGCGCAAAACCTGACATAAATCCTAATAAATGCATCATTATGCAAAACAAATCTTTCTTGAACCCAATAAATAATCAAAAAATAAGAGTTTACAACACTAATTTGCTCTTCAACTCTGTGACTATCCTCATCATGAATTATAAGACCAATCAAGCTTAACTTCTTTCTGTATATCGACCTGAAAATATACAAGATAATCTTAAAATCTCTTAATAATTTATTTGTAGTACTCAAATAAATCGAGAAACTTCAAACTTTATGCTGTGTCGAGATCCTTTCAAATTTCAAATTGTTTTCATCACTCATCACATTGACTTAAAAGACTTAACAACATTTCTAGGCAAATAACTACCTTGCAAGGCTTAGTTTATGCGTAATAATTTATCCACATGATTCCCTTCAACTAAACTCAAGATAACTAAGAATATGGAGACAATATTTTCCAAACAATCAACAAATAAAAGGTAGTAAGCTCCTTTGATTCATCCTCAAAATCAAACAAAAACCTTAATGTTTGGGCAAGGAGTATTAGTTAATTCAATATCCTTCTACCAATCATAATATAACTTCAAACCACAATATTGTTCATAATGACATGTTCCCATGTGGCGACAAAACTAAATCATACTTCATCTTTGATAAAAGTATATTCACTAAACTAACAAACAATACAAAGGAAAAGAGTGTAGTGAACTTTAACTAGCCATCAAGAAATCATTTATCTAACATACCAGATGTAATGCTAAGAATACTCAAACGGATATGAACTATCAACTAACATGTCACTCAACTATCCCCATACAAACTTAAACGAGTTCACGTTAAGATAATAACCACCGATTCCACTTAGAGCCGACTCTTTCGTACTTGTTACTATGAGCACCACTACCCTATTCCTCTTCCTTTGTTGTTCCCTATACTAGTGAAGCTCTTCATTATCCCTTCACTATGGCTCATTTTACCACCTCTAAATAAACACCCAACTTCGTAATCAAGTATCTTATTCTTCAAATAAGGCTTTAGTCCATCTTGAAACTTTAATGCTTTTTCCTCCTCTATAGCAATCAACTGTGGGGCAAAACGTGATAGTTTGGTAAACTTAGCCTCATATTGGGCCACTGTCAAATCTCTTTATTCCAAACGGACAAACTTTCCCACCTGTCGAACATTATCGTGGAAAGTACTTTATAAATGCCTCCCAACCTGCCTAAACAATAGGCCCCTAATCCTCTAAAAGCCTCTCTTAGTCATGAGCCACCAATGATCCGCCTCTTGTTCAACATAACATGTATAAGAGTTTTTCTTTTTTTTGCTCTTTCAACAATTAACATAAATAAAGAATTTTTCTATCATCATAACTAAGTTTCTCCGCTCTCAGAATATCGATCGAATTCACGATGTTTTCCATGTTCTATGTCTGGGCACACTGCACCCTTCACATGTATTGACAGAGCAACCAGTGGAAATACAAGAGAATTTGACATACGAAGAGGAACCAATGCAGATCCTCGACCGTCGAGAGCAAGTTCTACGCAACAAGACTATTCCGCTGGTGAAGGTATTGTGGAGGAGTCATACAATAGAGGAAGCTGGCTGAGCCGTAGGCCAGATGCGCCATCGCATTCTCACTGCTTTCCTGACGAGGTATGCCCTTTCTTTCTTTCGAGTTTAGTTTATTCATTTCGAGATCAAAATGTTCCAAAGGAGGGAAGATTTGTAACACCGCCCCGAGAGAGCAAAGCACAAGACATGATAATCGTAGGGTGTATAAGAGCACTAAATGTCACATAGTATTTTAGACTAAAATAGGAAAATGATAGGAAATGATAATTTATGTATGAGTATAAGGGCATAATGGTCATTACAAAAGGATATGGAAATCATAATCAAGTTAGAGATGGGCCACAATACAATAACAAGTTACACCCGTAAAATTAAAGTGTTGAGGGCTACTTGTACTAGTTATGTTAAAATATATTAATAGGAAAATAAAGCCAAAAGTCATTTGTCTCAAAATTTTGTCTCAGCAAACCCGTAGGGAGAGAAAGGAAAAGGAGGTTATGAGAGAAAAGAAAAGGAAAGAAGAGAGAAAGGAAGAAATGTGGTGATATGCGAGACGCTGCTTTTTCTTTCTCCTGCCTTCCAAGTGCTCTACAAGTGGTAGCAAAGTGAGAGAGCCAAAGGAAACCAAGAACAAGTAAGTTTTTAATGGTGGAAAGAAATTTGATGTTTTTCATGTCTAATGTCTTGAATTCTTTCCAAAGGATGTTAAAACAGGGTATTTAAGGTTTTAATTACCGATTTTGATATCAATCGAGTAAGGAAATGGACAGTTAGGTTTTAAAAAGAAAGTGAGGGAATTGTTGATTTGATAAAGGAATTGTGCGCGATATGTTGAAATTTAAAGCAAGGCATCAGACTTACAGTTTAGAGTGAAAAAAATAAGATAAAATACATCTCCGGGCCATTTTCCGGGCGTAAAGAATGCATAGGAAATGCCCCGCTTTCTGTTTCCCCACCAATTTCGTATTTTGACCATAATCGGTTTTACTTGATCCGACTTGAGTGATTCAAGTTGCTGGTTAAAACAGACTTCAAGGAAAATCATACATATAGAAATAGGCATCGTCAAATTTGATTATAAGTGGCCTAAAATTCACTCAAAGTAGGGCCATGTGCAAGCCAAATTTGGTTCATTTTTTTCGAACATAGATTAGCCCATTTGTTCGACGAGCGAGTTTCGTGCCCGACGTGGGTGATTCCAATTCTGAGAAGAACCCTTAGCACCTTAACTTTTAAATAGTACAAATAGATAATGTCAAATATGAAGTTAAGACCCTGGAAAAAAAAATGGATATGTCAAACAGTCCTGAGTGTAAAATCAGTAAAATTACTAGTTTGGCATGAAAATGCCATAACTTGAATTTGGAAGAGTCAATTGGAATGATTCCAATTTCTAAGTAAAGTAGATTCATAGAGGAACAAGAAAAGGATTTGAATTGATGGCTTTAAGGTCATTTGTAAAGAAAAAGGTAATTTATTCTTTCTCTTATTATGTTTTTTTAAGTATGGTTAAATGGGATTTAAGGGAATGCATGTGGTCAGTGAAAATGAATGTGTATGATGGATTAAATGGAAGTTATGGTTAATGGTTAGTTATGGTCTTCTGAAAAGGTGAAAAGGACTATCGAAGGAACGGGAACTCGAATGGGAAGCAAGCTGGATTGACGAACGGGTGAGTGAAAATGATATTTTGCAAAAATCGGCTTTTAAAGTGAATGGTTTTAATGTTAAACTGAAAGTTTAATGGAAATGTTTATGTAAAATGTTAAGGCATAAGGAAATGTTTCATCTCGCATCAATATATATATATATATATATATATATATATATATATATATATATGTATATTAAATATGTACGCATACGTTATTGGGCGAAAGCTTTAAATCACAGAAAAGAATGCATAGTTATGTGTTTTAATGATAAAGTAAAGATTTTAAATGTATTTATAAATGTATTTTGAAGAAATGTTTTACCGATGGTTACCCTAAACCCCTATGACTTTATGACTGATATCGGCCGAGGTACCTTGCTGCAAGGATTAGAGGGTGAAGTTATATATTACTAACCGAGGGAAGGAATTAGGTGTCTAGAGTAATATCTTTACACGTGATAAGGCGCATGACCGGAACTCCTATGCAAAGCGAGTTTCTCCGCAGCCAGAAGCCGGTTATGACCGGAATGTGATTGTCCATCACCGCTGGGCATCTCGAAACTGCTCGTGTGTTTATTCCCCTGGGTTCCATCAGAAAGAAAGAAATAAAGAAAGAAAGTTTAAGGCATAAATGTTTAAGGCATAAATGGATTTTAATTGTATAAGTATTTATTATAAAGAAAGAAAGAAAGTTTAAGGCATAAATGTTTAAGACATAAATTGATTTTAATTTGTAATAAGACAGACATTGATATATAATTGAAATGTTATTTAACGAAATGTACACTCACCGGGTCTTTAGCTCATTCTTTCCGTATGTTTCAAAACATTTTCAGACCCGAGATAGGGGTGCGCAGGTAGAAAGGCCCCTGCAAGGAGTCGAGCCATCAAGGAGACGACTTGATTTCATTTCAGATATATAATTCTTCATACTGTATATGCTGAATATTTTGTTATGGATATATGTATATGTATAAAGTTGAAAAGGAACTACATGGGCTTTGATCCTCGACGATATTTGAGGCGCTTCGCTTAAGTCCCACTAAGCCCAATCTTTTGATAAAAACAATGCATGGATTTTCGTTAAGTTTCAAATGTTGATGATCGAATAATAAATGTATATATGTACATATTGTGTTTGATTTGGTTGTGCATTTGTGAGTTCTAAAACGGAAGTTGGAGAAGTTGAGGATGGAAAAAGATTAGAAGTGTTTTTAAACGTTTTCGTAGGTTTTGTACCTGGGAAAGTCCAAAACAGAGAAACTCGCCAATTTTTCCGAAAAATCTAAGCGCTTGAAAAGAAAAGAAAAAATTTTACCACTGGGCCTCCGCATTATTTTCTAAAGATATGTTAAGGATTGGAAAAGGGTTCGCTCCATGGATTTTATCGACTGTTTAAGGAAAAGTTTCTATATCCATCGAGCGAGGTCCCTGTCACGGTGTTAATCCGGCCTGGATCCTTCACCGCCCATTGATCCTCGAGGTACCGAAAAAAATATGGGGATCAACTTCTAAAGTCAAGCCAAAGGAGCCACCCCTACTAGATGAGGATCGTCCTTGACCATTACTTCCTAAGAGGCTCTAGCCCGCCTCTCAACCAATCCAAACAAAGTCCCAACATCTATAAAGCCCTCAAGCACTCATAGGGGCAAAGCCCTGTGGAGGGAGGTATAATGTGACGCCCCAAACCCGGGGTCCCTTGACTACCCGTCACCCGGGGCTGAATACAGTGAGGCCCAAGTTACCCGACGCCACTTTAGAAAATCGGCGCAGCCCCTTTGCACGGGGAGCCACCAAATACAAAACCCGTATAAACCCGTTCCAATCAACAATATATGCCATATATATCCAATACTGGGCCACTGGCCCATCAATCAGGTTTCAAATATATATCCAAACTATATCCAATAGCTTTCAAGAGTTAATATTTACTCTTAAACAATACATATGTATTAAGATTTTAGAGGAATTCTAATACATGTACATATCGCCAAGCCAAAGCCACAATCCGGCTTTTCTTCTAATCCACGGTCTCAAGGATGAGCCGTCTCCTCGCACGCCCCGTACTGCAGTAGTGGGATCCCACGATTCCGGTGAGCTAAAGTCAAGAGGAGAATTTTTTCTCTAAGTGGGCTACTCACCACCTAAGTGCAAATGCGAACGTCTAATTTAAACAAACATTCAAGCAAATGAATGATCCTACTTTGAATGTCTACATGACCAACTCGTATCCCGAAGTCTCACCGATTTCCCCCACACTCGCCTAAGCCTCGTATGATTTATTAATTTATTAGTGGGCAACCTCGATGAATATATATCAATCGGGTCGCCCGACGATTGATATATGGCTATTTGTTTATGGACTACCCTCCGCCTAATAAATATCAACCGGGCCGCCCGACGGCTGATATATTATTTGGGCCAGGATTACTCCGGCCGAATAATCGGGTCCGCCCGACGATTGATATTTTTGCCTGTGGACTACCCTCCGAGAATTTATGTTTTAGACTACCCTCCGAACCATTTCTGTGACTCTATACAATGTACTAACTCTATAGTCCTAGGATGTTCCAAAGGCGATACGAATGCATTACGCCAGCCCAATATAGTCTAAACCACATGCAAATATATAAACATGAATATACTTACATAAAAATTAAATCATACAACATGTTATGAATTAGTATTTAACACCAAAATTAGCTCACTTGGCTAATGTTCAAACACAAGCAATCTGGACTAATTACTTAACCAAACACGGATTTTCGAAAATACATTTCTCGTCACTTATCTTAGAACAAGAAACCCCAGGATTTCCATCAGTTCTCGACACTCAATTAATCTCAGTTCATGTTTTGAACCTCGCATTTCACGGGTCACTAACGGTCTCTAACTAACTCAATACATGATTCAAACCACCACCACCATGCTCATACTCCACAGCGGCCATGGAGCAGCTACGGGTTGCTCCACTTGGTTTCAAAATTTTGTATTAATTCGTCCTATGCTCTGGGGACCGATCCAATTCCTAATGTTCCTAATCGACTCAAACATCTCGAAAACACTAAAAATGGGAATAAACCCAAGTAGGGAGAAAATCCTACCTCTCGAGTTGTCAAAAACTCGCAACCGGTCCACGTTGTCCTTCGCCACAGAGAACACCTTCTTCTGTCTACCAATCGACTCCATTTTATCTTATGCGATTTCTGCAGAGTAGCCCTCCTCTCTCTAGAACTTCACACGTAGGTCACTGACTCTGCTTCCTCTCCACGTTTTTTTTGCTTTGGTTGATTAAAGAGATGGCCACTATCTTTTTTGTCATTTATGACTTAAGTTAATTTAATTACTTATCTGGGGCCATACATCTCGACACTATCTCGTCATCCATTTTGGTCATTTATCTACTCATACCAATTTATGGTACATGAGTATATGTTATATGTGGCTTTCATCGCATCGAACCGATGACAAGACCTCAAAGCGATGCTCGAAAAACGTGCCGAACTCCGACCGGCTCTCAAAGAAATTGCGAATTTTACGTAACTAGATATTTCGAGACGATTCCAATCCGCATAATCCGCTTCACATCCGAGGTCTAGAGAATTAATTACGGATTTTTAACCGTAATTAAAATTTTATATAATCAAAATTACGTATTTTATGCCCTTATTCCTTAAATTGAAATTTCTTGGCTCTTACATTCTCCTTCCTAAAAAGGAATTCTCGGGCCCCGAAATCTGGGGACTATCATAACTCACGCATTCACGCATATGCAACGCGCACTTATCATGCATGTAACCAAAGGCCATTTAAATTAAACGACTAAAACCACGTACCTTCATCCCTAAACAAGAAGGGATAGTGGCCCGATCGTGTCCCTCGCCCCACGTCGACTCCTCCACTCACGTTGCTGCGACAAGACTTCACTAATTTCACGGCTCAAGGCCGCAAACCCGATCACCCGGGCCATCAACACGCACACCTGGCCCCTCCTCGCGTCCCATCCGGGTGTCAACTCCCAACCCGTCCCCAATCCACCACCTGAGCCGGATCCGAGGATGCCCGAGCAGAGATGAAACGCCCGTGGACACCTGACATGCCGAGCGGTAACGCTAACCGGTACGCAATTCTCAGCTCTATCCTCCTGAGATCTCGAAGGTCCAATGAACCTCGCGATAGCTTCCCATTACGAACCTGACCACTCCCCTCTGAGGTATCACATTCAAGAAGACGTGATCACTAACCTCGAACTCTAAGGGTCGACGTCGTACATCAACATAGCTCTTCTACCGGCTCTGAGCCGAGAAGACGCCCGGCCGTATCAAGCCCACCTTCTCACGGTGCCTTTAATCAAACTGCACTTGATGGATCTCTCTCCACTTCATTCATCCTAATCCAGAACTCCATGTCCTCCCATACACGCCTCATATGGTGCCATTGCACACTCACTGGTAAATCGTTGTCAGAGGGGCAAATCTCGCCTTAAGGAATTAATCCTCTACCCTTATGATCCAGACATGTTCGCAACATGCCTCTAACACCCGCATGTAATCCATACACACGTAACCCTACACAACCTCACAGTGTGTAAACGCTAACCTCTCAAAGGTCACAATCACTGACAATCCAATGGGTTGTCAACTCAATCCATGCCATGCATGATATCCTTTTATCGAGCCCTTTCTAGCTCAACAACACCCAATGCGATTTCCAAAGGGTATCCTAACCTCGGGTCTCTTCCGACTCCTATCACTTAACTCTAAGTCTACGTGATAATCTGACAGTGTGTTTTCATCTCTATTACATAACTCCTCGGCTTACACTTCGAGCCTCTTACATTTCCTGATTCAACTACGAGTCTTCATTGGACGTAGTCCTAAAGACAAACTCAACCCACACTCACCATGAGTGGTGAATGACCATACCATGCACCCACACCCGACTCGACGCAATGTCACCGTGCACATGAACGTAATGATGTAATATTGTGACAACCAATCCCTTGCTCCACCACGAAAGCAGAATCTCGATATCTTCTCACTCATAAACCCGACTTTAATGTGTCAACTCTCACCCTACATCCTAGGGAAGAACATCTATACTGGCTTCTCTAGCCTTAACCTCTAAGCTCAATTTCCAATGTCGTGTCGAGTATGGAAACCTGGCTAAGTCTCAATTACTGACAACCCAATGGCTGTCATCTTCATCCATGTCAAGCCTGACAATCAGCAACCAACAGGTCTACCATCCTAAGGTCCACCACGCTTCCGATGCACAACTCCTGACCGTCCTCGACTCCCCGATCCACACTCCGGGGTCCTCCGGGTCTATCTATGTTGTCGGGAAGTGCTTCAGATAGCACCCCGAACCGAAACTAGCTCCTCTAACCTCTTACTTCAGGTGGGAGGAAACGAATCGTATACTCTCCGTCTACCGCTAACTCGGGACCGTATTGTCCCAAAGTCTCGGGATCCCTGTCTCCGGGAAATCCCGCCACCATGCTCAACTCGCCCTAGTCCCGAAACCAGTGTAGCGTAGCTTTCGCCCCTTCCCGAATCCGAGAAAGCTAATCCTCCCTCTTGTTACCAACACCCATATCCCGAGTGTTCCCGGTATCCTCAATCTCTCTCTCTATGGTCAGGGCCACCCCAACCATGGAGTCCATGTTCCATAGGTGAAACCCTATAATCTGCCTCAAATGGACAACTTCAGCCCATTCTCGAATCTCTGTGAATATCCAAATAATCCCAAGAAACTACGTGATCTCGAAGATTGATATTCTATTCTCCCAACTCATCACTCCGCCTCAACCTTCTAGGTCGACTGACACTCCTGGTGTTGTCACCACGTGTTCCAAAATCTCCCCGCAAGCTAAACTCGCACTTGTCGAACTTAGCGCATGTACTAGGTCTCTTACCACCGTAAACAATCCCTGCGATACTCATGCTCCCGCTCGCCCGGGAGATCAAAATGTCATCCACGGCGACTACAACAACCGACGAGATAGGTCAGAACACCCTATGCATGAGATTCATGAATGCCGCTTAGCGCATTCGCCAATCCAAAGGGCATCACCGAACCCGTGCGCCCATAACGCCGGCCCCAAACGCTGCCTTAGGGGATATCCGTCTCCCTAACCTTCAACCGATGATACCTGGCGGTTGGGTCTATCTTGAAGTAGACCGCGCTCCTCTCAACCCGGGTCGAATAACTCATCAATCCCCTCGCACACTCACGATTCCTGGATCGTGAACCCGCTCCAACTCCGTCTCGTAGCCAATCTCACGCCGAAGGGTCTTGCCCTTCTTCTTCGCAACTAGAACCGGCTGCCTCTACGGAAGTGCTCGGTCTAATAATCCCCTTGTCCAATAGCCCTTGTAGTTGGACTCTGAGTTCCTACAACTCAACCGGCAAGCATCCCATGGAATCATCATAGAGATGGTTAAAGTACTGTAGTGTAACTGATACCAAGTCTGCATCCCTACGTGGAGGTAGTCCGTAGCTCATCCGGGTGCCATCAAAGTTTTTACCGCAAACCACTCGAGGTGACGGTCCGGTCTCACCGCCCTTTCAGTAAGGCTCGCTAACTAACCCGCCAACTGTCCCTAGCACTTGACCATATAACGTTCGGGCAAAATACCGGTTGTTCTCTAAAATACAACACGAGTACCGTCTGCGTGTAGGCGGTAACCCTCCCCTCGCTGGCCACAATCGATAACGATCCCGTAAGCTATCGCCCAACGATCCTCGTGATGACATCGAACCTTGACATGTCCATGATCCTCGGTGTCTCATCGTGAGTAGAGTCCCCGAAACTTAACCCGCAACCTCGACCTATCATCCATATTCTCCACCCTAACCCCTAGGAGAATTCACATGCAAACGGCTCTAAGGTCCTCTCTAGGAGGTCCTTGCCCATTTCCATCATATTCGGGCCTCATTCTCTAGCTAGAATGCAATAGCCTGGGCCTCGGGTCGTGCTCTGGTAATCTCCATAGCCTCTAACACTTTCTCGTTTCTAAGATGAACCAATGGTCGGCCACCATCGAGCCCTTCCCCGTGAATGCTCTGGAGAATGACGCTGGCCCTAAACCTCCTGGGGTTACTGGGGATCTTCCCCGTCTACGCTATACTAAACAAGGCGATAAAGATTTGGCCGTGAATACCCATGTACTCGGGCAAAAGTCCGCCGATCAAACACCGATCAGGCTCTCGACTGCCCCGTGGACGTCTCTATGTCCTCGCCTCTCTACTAGCCATCTACATCGGGTCAAATGGCAACATTCATGTAATTTTCTATTTCGCCATCCAAGAACGCACGCCAATTACTACTGGGATTAATAACCCGAATCGGGAATCTGCTTCATTTCCTAAGTGGAGCTAAATTTCAACCACTCGATTTATTCATTTCAATAAGGTTCTAAACTTTCTTGTTCATTTCAGTACCCAAATCCCTAAGGTCATAACCCATAACCTTAGTATTTACCCTTTTTCCTATACGCATATCACCATGCATATAATTCCCTCTACGCTTAATCGCCGCTGCTACTTCGATTTCAATTGGTAGTTAAATTCCAATACGTTGTCTCTACAAGATAACCATTACTCAGATAATTAATCATACACATAACTCGCTGTATACGCAATCAATTTTGCCTTAAAATATTGTTTTCTTAACAAAATTTTATTTTCAAAATTTTTTATTTTTTTGAAAATTTTATTTTTCAAAATTTTATCAAAATTTTATTTGATTTTATTTGACGTCATTTGAATTTATTAAATTTTTTTTTTTCGAAAATTTTACTTTACAATGAACAGTGTTCATTTGGTGACTCAGGAAAAAAAACGAGTCAAAACGGATCGAAAATGGGCCGAGTGCACCGAGTGCACTGCCCAAGGCCAGCCCAGGCGCCCAGGCCGCGCGCGCCCCGCGCGCCCCGGGGCCGCCGCCGCCGCGGCCTGGGGGCCCGTCGCGCGCCCCGCCGCCTCGCGCCCTCCTGCCGCGCGCCCGGGCCGCGCTCCCGCCGCGCCACGCCGCGCCACAGCCGCGCTTCGCCATACTACAGCCATACCACAGCCATACTACTGCCCAAGACTCACATACCATTGGGCCGCAGTCGCTCAGTCGTGCCATTTTCTCCCAAATACATACTGCGGGCGCCACCGCCTCGCGCCACACGCCCTCCGCCTAGCCGCCAAATACACGTCACATCTAAATGGGCAAGAGCCCATTTTAGGTTCCAGACAAATTTTTTTTCTTTTCAATATTAATAATAATTATTATTATTAATTTCAATTATTCCAAAGAAGATGAAAATCACTAAAATCACTAAAAATTCATTTTTTTTCATACTCCTTTAATACTCAAATAAATTTATAAAAAATTTATTTTTATTAATTTTTTTTCTCCATTTTCAATCCTCATCCAATAAATTTATAAAATTTATTTTCCTTCAATTTCAATTCCACTTTGTGCCACTGTACTCAATCAAATTGTTTTCTAAAATATTTCCCTATTCCCATCTAGCAAAGCAATCACCAAGCACACATAAAAATATCAACACATGAAACATGTCATGCACACCAAACACAATAAATACGACCCCCAAGATACACACCAATCTCACAACACCACAAATCACGCAAAACACATCAACACACGTGCAAGTAGTGTCCTAGTTTTGTCCCGTGATTTTCCTAGGCAATCCCATACCTAAACACAACATCAAACCACACCTAGTGGTGATGTTTTTACATTTCCATGGCCTAAGCTCCAAATCCTACATCCATAGGTTTCAACATACCCATTGCTCCACTTCTAAGACCTCGTGGCCTAGACACAAGTCCCTCAGCCCTTAGGTATTCGTAGATACCCAAGCTCCATACCGCTTGACGCCCCAAACCCGGGTCCCTGACTACCCGTCACCCTCAAGGAATACAAGGAGGCCTGCCACCCGACGCCACTTTAGAAAATCGGGCAGAGTCTCCTTTGCACGGGGAGCTCTACCCAAATACAAAACCTGTATAAACCTGTCCCAATCAACAATATATGCCATATATATATCCAATACGGCCACTTGGGCCCATCAACTGTGCTCAACACATATATCCAAACTATATCCAATAGCTTCAAGAGTTAATATTTTTACTCTTAAACAATACATATATTAAGATTAGAGGAATTCTAATACATGCATATCGTCAAGCCGTGCCTGGCCAATCCGGCTTTTCTTCTAATCCACGGTCTCTAGGATGAGCCGTCTCCTCGCACGCTCCCTGTACCTGTAAAAGGGGGATCCCATCGATCAAGGAAGCAAGTTTCGTAGGAGAATCGCCTGCGGGCTAACCCCCAGGCAGTTCATTTAACAACATTCAAGAATGAATGATCGATTTGAATCATATTGACTCAACCCAGATCCCATCCCACGATCACACCCCGCCTAAGCCTCGTATGAGATTTATTAATTTATTAGTGGGCAAATCCTCCGATGAATATATATCAATTGGGCCGCTCGACGATTGATATATATTATTTGTTTATTGACTACTCCTCCACGAATAAATATCAACCGCCGCTCCGACGGCCGATATATTATTTAGTTTGTGGACTAACCATGAATATCAATCGGGCCGCCCGACATTGATATTTTTTGGTTTAGACTACCCTCCGAGAATTTATGTTTTAGACTACCCAACCATTTCAGACTTATACAATGCACTAACTCCTATACCCTAGACGCTCCGCAGATACGGAATGCATACGCCGCTCCACATACTAAACTACGCAAATATATAAACATGAATATACTTACATAAAAATTAAATCATACAACATGTTATGAAATTAGCATTTCGAACACCAAAATTAGCTCACTTGGGCTAATGTTCAAACACAAGCAATTGATTCGAATTACTTAACCAAACACGGATTTTCCCGAAAATACATTTCTTGGGTCACTATTCCTAGGAACAGTAAAACCCTAGGATTTACTGTTCCCGACACTCAATTAATCCTAGGTTCATGTTTTGAACCTGCATTTCACGGCCACTCAACCCGCCTCTTCTTAACTAACCAATACATGATTCAAACCACTACCCACCATGCTCATACCCACACGCCATGGAGCAGATTTGCATGGGCTGTCGCACTTGGTTTCAAAATTTTTTGTATTAATTCGGTCCTACAAGTTTCGGACCGATCCAACAGCCCCCGATGTTCTCAATCGACCCAAACATTCGAAAAACACTAAAATGCTAGAATAAAAACCCAAGCAGGAGTAAAAACCCACCTCGAGTTGTCAAAAACTCGCAAATCCGGGGTCCACGCGTTGTCCTCGCCGCGAGAACGGGCCTTTCCCTTCTGTTCACGACCGACGGGCCTGATCTGCGCATTTCTAGAGAAGCCCTCTCTCTAGAATCCTCTCACACGTGTGTCACTGCACTACCAAGCCTTCCACGTTTTTTTTGCTTTGGTTGATTTAAAGAGATGGCCACTATTCCTTTTGTCATTTGTTTAATTTAAGTTAATTTAATTACTTATTTCTCCGGGGCTACATTCGACACTATCTCTGGCCCATTTTCGGCTATTTATCTACCATACCAATTTATGGTACATGAGTATATGTTATATGTGGCTTTCATCGCATCGAAAACCGATTTACAACAGACTAAACGCGACGCCTCGAAAAACGTGCCGAACTCCGACTGTCTCAGCAAATTGCGAAATTTTACGTGCTAACTAGATATTTCGAGATCGATTCCAACTAGATAATCCGCTTCACATCCGAGGTCTAGAGAATTAATTACGGACTTTAACCGTAATTAAAATTTTTTATAACTGTACCATTTATTTTGTTCTTATTCCGTAAATTGAAATTTCTCGGTTCTTACATATATCATCATTAGCCTGACTATTTTGGGAAGATGCAAGTCTCCTTGGCGGCATGGTGTTCTATAAAGCAAAAGGTATAACTAATTTAGTCATTAAGAAGCCAAGTAAGCAAGTTAGAATTGTAGGGAATTAAAGGAATAAGACTAGATGAAGTTGAAACTTAAGCTAATGCATCACTCATCTATTCCCAAAGGTAAACTAAACGAGTTCCCATCAAGATCATAACCTATAGCTCTAATACCACTCTGTCACGCCCTAAAACCCACCTTAGGGGCATGATTGTCGACCACACCTCAAGCCTTCACCAAGGTCTAGCGTGAAACGACACTAACCTTCTTTAAAATTTGCATTAATATCCCTTACACGTACATATACATAAAAATAATAATTTTAAAAGTCAGATAGAATCCCTTACCTCAAAGGAGTACTCAAAAGCTTCGTTGTTCCAACCAAGCACTCACCTCAATGAAATATTTCCTCCTGCAGAATTTGCTCTTTCAAACCCTAGATCCAAAAGCCGCACGTCCTCCTCGAAATTCTATCACCCTCGAGAGAGAAATTGCTGGGCATTTGATAAAGGATTTCCTTCTTATTCCAATTTATACTGTGGTATCTATTAGAAAATTACATTTTTACTCCCTCTTTCATTAAATTAATTAATTACCATTAATTGAATTACCATTATTATTTTCATAACGCCCTTTCATTAAAGTAATTAATTAATTACTAATTGAATTACCATTATTATTTTCATAACGCTTCCAATTGAATTATCATTATTTCTATAACGCCTAATTCAATTATCATTATTATTTTCATAACGTATGCCTATAAAAATTCCTGTCATTATTATTTTCCGTAACTTATACCTATACAAATTCCTGTCATTATTATTTTCCCTATCTTATACCTATACAAGTTCCTGGGTGTTACATTCTCCCCTCCTTTATAAAAGTTTAGTCCTCTAAACTTGACTTACCAAAGTCTTGAAATAATTGAGGATGCTTTTTTTTTTTTTCTCATATCTTCTTCTAACTCCCAAGTCTTGAAATAATTGATATAGCACTTGACCAATTAATACGTAACTGACGTATTGATATTCTATGATGGGCTAAACTATCCATGAGTACCTATTTATGAGAGGTCCCTACTCTCATCTGATATGAGCCTCTCTCACTTCTCTATCCAAAGGAGATTAGGTTTTCACTGTACACGATAGAGAGTACCATCTCTCTCTCTCCCGCTTTCACGTAGTCACTGAGAAACCCATGGATCCTACTTTGGTGCCAGGTACATGGTTTGAGTCCCAATTTCAGATATGTGTGTATGAACATGCTATATTGCGTATCTACATAAGTTTTTTTTTCTATCAATTGGTATCAGAGTCAAATCAAATAACGACTATGGTCGCTCATCCGTATGAACCCCACACCTGTGTTGATTAGATTTACCTGGTTTTAGTGAAATTCTCTACTTAAAGGGTTTTGTTAATTTCACATATGAGTCTCTATTTTGATATGTTCGAATCAAAAGGTTTGGGATTATATTGTTCAGATTTATGACCTATTTTCACAAATTGCTAAAAAAAAAGGAGGTGTCCCAAACTCATCATGGGATTACGGTCGAAACCCTCGTTGTTTTTCCTTTGATCTACACCTTAAACCTTAAATCATATTTCGTAATATTTCGTAAATTTAAACCTTAAATCATATCGTCGAAAATGGTGGAGAAATGAGGAGTTCGGAAACCTGGCAAGGGAGATGAAATCCGATTTAGCTACGTGACTGGCTTCGCCCAACATATTTTTCGTTAAATCACATGTATTTTGTGGATTACAATTGTATATCGGACCACTAATAACTATGATATTATTTTGCATAATTATGATCTTGCCTATTGTGAGCATAATTATGCAAAACATTGTAGAAATTAAATACTTAAATTTTGAATTTTAATTGAATTATATGAATGTTTGTACTAAAATAATTATACCCTATCGTATGTTGTTATTAATGTAATTTGTTATTAATGCAAGTACTATTTGTTCTAAACTTATGTCAAATTATGTTTCAAGTAATTCTATCTAGATGAATTTCCAGACATGAGATCATGTACATTGTATACTCTATATTTCTTTTTATCAAGATTCGTGACCTTTGTGCGGTAATCATGATAAATATGAAATCCGCTTAATGTGCATGTTTACGGCACGTATGAATCATTTATTTGTGACCGCATGGTAATATTATGTTACATGCATATTAAATGTTTCCCTCTCTACTCTGGTGCCAGCCTCATTGCCTATGCAATTGACTTATGTCAAAAGTCTGAATGGGACCAATTATGAGGATTATTAGTAGTTGTATTAAACTTTTGAATGAGACAAAACAGGTGCTGAATACTCATTTTGATATGAAAGACCTTGGTGATGCCTTCTTTGTCCTAGGCATCTGGATTCATCGTGATAGGTCTAAAGGCATTCTTGGATTGTCTCAAAGAGGATATATTGAAAAAGTCCTCAAACCGTTTAACATGCATTCTTGTTCCTCATGTGCTGCACCCATTCAAAAGGGTGATAAGCTCTCTAAATCTCAATGTCCTTAGGTTGAAAAGGAGAGAGCTGAAATGGAAAAGGTCCCATATGCTTCCGCTGTTGGCAGCCTGATGTATGCTCAAGTTTGTACTCGTCCCGAGCATTGCTTTCACAGCATCGCGAGGGGAGATACTGAGCAATCCAGCTCAATCATTGAAAGCCGTGAAAAAGGTCATGAGGTACTTGCAAGGTACCAAGGACTATATGTTGACCTATAAAAGTCTGATCAACTTGAGGTCACTGGCTATTCTGATTCTGATTTTGCAGGTTGCCCAAATGACAGAAAATCTACTTCTGGTTTTATTTTTATGATGGCAGGAGGAGTCAAGTTGAAAAGTGTTAAATAAACACTCATGTACCTTACCTCAACTATGGAAGTAGAGTATGTCGCTTGTTATGAGGCTACTTGTCAAGCCATGTGGCTAAAGAAATTGATTTTTGGCTTTCATATTGTTGAGAGCATATCCAAGCCACTTGTTATATATTGTGACAATACAGCTGCTGTACATTTCTCTCAAAACAACAGGAGTGTACTCGCCAAAGCACTTGATATAAAATACCTATTTGTCGAGAGAGTTCGGGAACTTTGCACTGGATTGAAACATACGCTACAGACATATAAAGCGCGCATCCACCAACCAAAGGCTTACCTATAGGAGTTTATCAACGTCATGTAACTCATATGGGTTTGCTAAGTCTTTTTTGTATTTCCTGCTAGTGGAGTCCGAATTTATGCATTTATTTGCTTTGTAATTGTTTCTGAGGTATGCATTAAGAATGACATGTCAATAATATCATCATATCTCCGACAACATCATTGAGATGTTTGGACCATTTGTTCGAGAAATGCATATTTTGTTTTATCTACTCACGCGCTTTTATCTATAATTCTTTTACATGAAATATGAGTTGTTGATGTGTATGACATTTTTTCCCTATCGGATAAGATGTTCTGCACGTTGAAGTTTTATATATATATATATATATATATATATATATATATATATATATATATATATATATATATATATATATATATATTTCTTATTATTGGTTGTTATGCTTTGGGTCATAATTGATATTTTATCATAGTTATAATATCCTTATCTCTAATAATTGACTAATGCTATCCAAGTGGGAGAATGTTGCATTTTAATATTAATCAATTATTAAGATTTGTTTATTGATATTGAATAATATCACTCATGTATTATTATTATATTATGTAACTGACATAAGATTTCGACCAATTAATATCGTAATCGACGATTGATTTGACCAATTGTTACGTAACTCGACGTATCGGGATTTGACAAATTAATATGGACCGACGATTGATAGCCATGACTTCATCGGATCATCCATTGAATTATTTACGAGCCCCTACTCTCATCCGATATTGTACCTCCGACTCCCATCCAGCGGAGATTAGATTTCATTCAGCATATCGATAGAGCAATATCTCTCTCTCGCTTTTCAACAAAGAATCACTTTCTCATAAAACCATGATCCTACTTCTTGGTGCTGTGCACATGGTTTGAGTCCCAATTCGTATATGTGTGTACTTAACATGCTATATCACAGATCTACATAAGTTTTTTCATCGATAATTCATTGATTATTTTATTGAACAATTTTCATATTTGGTAAAGAAAATATAAAAGGTATGTGTTTACCTTGATTGCCTTTCATATATTTACAAATAAACTCTTATACATTGTAAGTTTTTAATTTCATCAATTTTATTTCACAAGTTTTTTTCCTTTTCAAACTATATTTTTATTTTTTTTTTCAAAAATATATTTTATCATTTTTCTTTCAAAAGAAAAATACTTGTTAAAATCAAAAATAGTTTTTCATCTCTCAAATATGTTATTTGATATTCCACTTCAAACCATAGAAATAATAAAATTCTAAACGTTTCAAAATGAATATTGAATTAAATTATGTATAGCTCAATAAATAATTACCTTAATGTTAATTTTAAATAACTAATTCTATTTTTTTATTTTAAGATTTAAGTCACAAACTTTAGTTCAAAGTGGAATTGGAAAGAACAATTCAAGAAAATCAAATTTATTATATTGTAAAATAAAAAATGTGATGTCCAATTCTTCTGGAACGATAAAGATAGCAAAAATATAAAAAATTAAATGTTTATAAATCCTTTATATAGTTATATTTTTTGCCTTAGAGAGTAATAAATATGTTTTTACTATCTAAAATTGAAAAACATATATGATGATTAAGATTAATTAAAATTGTATATATTTTAAAAGTATTAGTTATGTAAAAAAAAAAAAAAGAGAATTGAATTCAGGTGAATCATATAAAAAATGCTTATGGATCTCACGATTAAATTGTGAGACCCCGGAAAATCCAGATTTCTCAAGGAAGGATAAAATAGTAATTTCGGTCAAAATTCAAAATTTTTCTAGATCTCGATGACTCTAAACGACGGCACCGTTGGAACTCAGCCTCGTGAAATCTAGCTACCACGACTTCGTTGATTCCGAGGCGGTCGGATTTCACGTTTTCGGTGCGTGGGTGGTCGGATGACACATGGTACAGAAGGGATGCCAAGTGGCGCGAATCCAAATAATTAAATATTTGCATGTCCACATGAGGACACATGGCACCAAGAAGAGATCCACGGCTCAAATTGAGCCATTATGTAAAGTAGTTCAAAAGTCAAACCTAATGAGGGGCAGACTTAATTTCGGCGAGAAGACATCATCTTCCATCTTCATTTTCTTCTTGCCCGATTTTTGGACGGCAAAGAATTGGGAGTGAGTTTAGAGAGAAAGTCCGCTTCTCTCTAAGATCTACGACAATCGGACTGGCTTCTGCTCGTCGCTAAGGGGCAAGTTGGTCTACACGCCGAGGGCCACGCGGGTACTGGGATTCGGGGGAGTTTCGACAAACTCGAAAGGTAGGGTTTTTCTCCTACTTGCTTTACTTTTTGTTTAACGGTCTCAGAATTACTTGAGATTGTTGGAGTTCTGATGGTCGCGGGTTTCGCTCCAAAGATTCGACCGAGTGCAAAGAAATCCCTAGAGTGTTTCTTTTGACGTCCAATTGACTGCTTCGATTCATGACGTTATGCTATTGCCATGAGAAAATAACATGTTTATGATTTGTGGGTCGCTCCAAGATCGAACCCATCGGATTGTGCCTTTAAGCCTACGAGTAGAGATGTGTTTTTATGCGCTATTATGTCGAATAACATGATATAGATTTAAATTTGTTAATATACGCACGGAGCTGATATATTAGCATGTGTTGTATGTTTTATTGTGTCATCAGACAGACCAGTGGGGAGTAACCCAAGTAGGGAAATTCCACTACCTAAGCCAGCCACCTCGCTGCACTCTCTTCAGGTAATCAAGATGACGTGACGACGCATCCGGCTTTGGGAGGCAAGAACGCCAAGATGGCCCTCTCTTGTATTTGTAAAATTCGGGCACAGACCCAGCTTTTGTATAAATCAGAATCAAAAGACAATCAGTAAATAAACTCCCTTTTGTATAAAATTTATATTCGGTTGTGGCGCATAAAAGGGCCATGTTAATGCTTATTACATGTGCACGGTTCACTAAGTGAGACATGTAGAATTCTGCGGGTTGACGGGTAGTCAACGGACACCCCGGTTTTGGGACGTCACATAAATATTTTATTTTCAAAATATAAGAGGTATGTAATATTTATTTTCAAAATATTTATGGGTTCGAAAAATGCATCTCACGATCTTATCAATCATTTTCTTTAGTGAAAAATGAGATTTAATGTTGGGTATTGAACTAATTTTCCTATTTATTATTATGAAGATATAAGAGGTATGTAATATTTCCTTGATTATGTAGCCATTATTTCTTTGATTATATAGCTATTATATAACTTTCTTATTTATTAAGTACGAAAATATAATAGGTATGTAATAATTGATTGATTATTGAAGAAATTTTCTATTCGGTAAATTTTCCTTATAAATTCTAAATAGAAAATATAACTTTCCATGCTTTTATTAATTTTAACTTTCATATTTAAATTTTCCTTACTTCGGATTTAGTTTCTTATTTATCATATTGAAACATGATTTAAATTAAATAGATAATTATCTCAATCATATTTAACCAATTTATTTAGGAAAACAAAATTCCAAAGTTTTAATGGAATATTATATGCTTATATTAATGGTAAGATATATTTTAAATTAAATAGATAATTATCTCATTCATATTTAACCAATTATTAAGAAAATAAAATCTAAAGTTTAATGAATATGATATAGTTATCTATCCTCATCTTATTAAACTCACTTACGGATAATGATTTTTTTAGAAATATTTGAATTCTTACCTCTCTTGCTCATCTATATTAGATAAAATATATTTTTTAATATCTCTTTTCGAGAGAATTATGTATCAGTTAATTTGAAAAATGTAAAATCTATATTATTATCTTGTACTAACGTAAAAGTATATGAGGTGTTTTACTTCTAAAAATAAAACTCAAATAATAATAAAAGACGACATTTTTTTTCTTTTTTCTTTTACCTTTATTCAACTTAAAGCTCACATCGTGATACTTTGTTATTAAATTTAGGGAAAATTAGTTTCAAATTAATCCTCGACTTTCATGACTTGTGCATTTAAATTTTGAACAAAAGTTTTTTTTTAAATATGACAATTTTTATAAATTTTATTTTTATATCACAACAAGACTTCAAACCTCTACCCTAGCTATCTAATGTAGCACGATGAAACGACATCATTTTGATACTAGAACTACAATTAAAATAAAATTCGGGATATAAAAACAAAAATCATGAAATCTGTTATATTTAAAAAGTTGTTCAGAATTAAAATACAAAAATCATGAAAGTTCATAATTTTAATACTAATTTTTCCTTAAATTTAAACCTAAGATCTTTCGTAAATCCATCACATTCTTTTAACACTTGAGTCAGACCTCAAGAAATAAAGAAAACTAGTTATCTATTAAAATTTCCAAGGAACTGAATAATTCCACTACTTTTATATTGTTCTTGTTTTACTTTCCAATTAATTTATAGTGTTATGTCTAGGTCTATAATTATCACTTTTCTATAATTATACACGGAGACATATAAAATATATATTACCTATTTTTATTTATTATTATTTAAAAAAAAAAATTTATCGATTCAATTAAGAATATTGCCAACCCTAAAGGCTATCATTCTTAGGGTTTCGCCATGGTTGATTGACGAGATTAATTGATGATTGAAAAGCATATCGATAACGGAGTTTGATCAAAGGCTAGAATACTGCAGTTTTGCTATGGCTCTGGGATCATAGTCATCGCTACACCATTGGTTCCAGTTCCCACTGCAAGTCACAAAGATCTTCGTTAGAGTATGTAACTCCATTGTGATAGAAACTAGGTGAGTTTTAGCGTCTTTTGGGTTTATTCGAGTTGTTTTGATTGATTTTTCTCACAAGGAGGGGTTGATTTTTGGCTATTATTGGTCTGAAATCACCAATTTACATCATTTTTCCTTTGTTTTTCAATCAAGTTGTCGTTCCACATAAGTCTTTGTTTTATTTTGTTGTTTTCGAGTTTTCGTTGCCATCTTATTGTGGCATGTTGCTTGTAATGGCGAGTATTAGAGTTTTATGATTACACAACAAAGGATATTTTGACAGATAGAGACGCTGACTAAATTTCATTCTCAAGATGCTATAACTAAAATCTTGGCTTAATTCTGTCATCATAGATTTTAAATGGTATCTGGGATGGCGTGACATTTAATTTGGTCATTTAAATTAATACGAAATTAAAATTAACTCATCAACGTTTAACATAAATAACACCATAAATAACATATGGCCTCGAAACTACAACAAGGTGACCTTTTTATAAAGAAAATACATATTCTCTTACAAGAAAACAAAGTTTTTATGGACAATCTTCTCCTGCTATAAAAAAAAGAACAAATTTTCATTATATGATATTTCAAATTCGAGAAAAATATTTTAAAGAAACAAGTTAATAAGATTCTATATATGTAAATATATTTATAGCACATATTCAATCTGTAATGAGAATTTATACAAATTTATAAATGTCACAATTAGTCATATTTGGTTACCAATGATATTAAAATTTAGCGAGAGGGATAAGAGCCAAAAATATCATCTCATATCCTATGTCACAAGTTTGCTTGATGATCATTTATCCTATATTCAATCAAACATAATATAATGTAATCAGTCCATTTATTTATCCATCTTCTTTTTTATATATCATCTATTTGATATATATTAACTTAATTAACTCACATTTGAGATGTGCATATCCTATATATCATAAATTATTTATTTTATTTTTTGTTTTCCTTATTTTAAAAATAATTTGTTTATGAAGAATTCGATACCTGATCTGTGATCCGAATGAATGAGGGTATGGAGGACCATTTTAGACCTAATTAAATATTTGGGTAATAGGGTTCGGAGATTCGAGGATGGGGACGAGTTTGAGTATATCTTGTACCCTTTCGTCCTTGACCTAAATACTTGATTAAATATATAGAATATATATTTTTATTTATATTAAAAACACCTAAAGATAAAACATACGAGATGTGAAAAATAATATGTTCATGAAATCACATCACAATAATTCTTGTCACTATTATGCTAATAAATTATTTTTATTCATGATTTCTAAAACAATTCATTTCACAAATTTTAATACAGAGCCTGGTAGGGTATAGGGTAATCCGGGACATTCTCCAATGGATATAGGAATTGAGATAAAAATCCAATGAATTTAAAAATCCAAACTGATGGGGACGGGGGACGGAGATAGAATAATAAATGGCAATGAAGAATCTAAAATCATACCCAAATCTGACCCATTATCATCCCTACATCAAAATAATCAAAAATTTGTAAATCTAAAACTTCTCATATTTTTTTCTTAAAAAATAACTCATTATAGATAAAGATGTTTTTTTGTCCTTTTAGGTATTTATATTTGTCTTATAAAAGAAAATTATATTTTTACAAGAAAATAACGATGGTATTTTTTGTTAAAATATAGTTGATGATGCTTTTTCAACCGAATCGTATCGGAGCGTGTAAGAGTCGCTTGGTCTCGACCGAGATGGCCGATGGGTTAGGATTCGTGTTTCGGGATCACCTCCGGGGCTGAAGTAGACTGGCCGCAAAAACAAGAAAGAATGGGGTCGGCGGGCTTCACGGGCCGCCCGATGCCTAAGCCGGCCCCGAGAAAAGCATGGACCGCTGAGTGGGCGAATGTAAGCCGATATATGTGCGTATCGTATTGGCGCGGCTTCACAGCACCTTTCACCGCTGGGGTGGCCTTATATTTATAGTAGAAGTTCAACTAGTCGATGGTGACTATGATTCGCTCCCATTGGATGAGATATTTTTGTTATTAATGCATTCGACGGTAAAGGATATAGAAAGAGCAGCTTTATTCGACACACCTTCCTTCCTTACTGGGGGATCCGATTTGATTTGCGGAATAATATATTATTAGGATTATTATATTTTCCGTATCTATGGAGACTTCCCATAATCTACTTTGGGCCAAGCTGGTCAGACCTCATTCGGCCGGCACCAAAGGCTTGAATGTCGCAACGGGCATACCTCCTTCGGGATTTAGCTTAACGTACTAATGTTTCGCTGGACCTGGCCTCTTCGGCCCGGCTAATGGGCCCGTGAGCTCATTTCTTGTACCCTATCACCGCCCCTCAACCCCTTGTACCTGCTGCACGTGGGCATGGGCTGTAACCCATCCGCTTCGCGCAATTTCCATGTGTCCGCCTGGGGGCTAGATTAGTTGGGCTCGGGTCGCCGCCATTTGTCTTATGATAATGATGACTCTTCGGTTTCGCCATTTCTCACTTTTCAGCCTTTGTTTCTTTTGGCAAACATTCTTCGTCTGTAGCCTCTCGTCTTAGGACTCTTTGCTTTTAGCGAGCCTGGGACCTCCTTCCTCTTAGTCTTCTCGTCTCGAGCCCTTGCGTGCAAAGGCCTTTCTCCGGTGTCTTTCTGGGATAGCCTTTCGTTGTATTCTCCGGGTCCATCATACTATTTTCGGGTCTTTTTTCCGGTGATAAGGAGGCGCTAAGGTCGGGCTCGGGCTCGAATTTTATTTTCATCATGGGTCCGGTCGCTTTTCGTGACGATGGTGACTCTTCGCTATTGCCGGGTTCTGACGAACTTATGTGTCTTCTGATCGCCGATCGGTTGAACTCGGATGCCCTGCAGGTGCCTCCTTCCCTTTGACAAGGGTAAGGGAAAAGTGAATCTCGATTGAATACCCCGGGGGTCAATACCTAAGATCCGCTGCTCAAAGATGCTTTTAATCCATGGGACCTAGCAAGGCCGATCCTTCATACCGTCACCTTCTCGTCGACGTTAGTCGCTCCCTTCGACGCTCGGTGTGGTCCCCCGACGCTTTGACCTCTATGTGGTCTCAGGCCAAGGATGGTGTGCTTCTTCGAAGTGGCCTTCGATAACGGCCCTGCTTCCTCCGTGATCCCTTCATGTGCTGGGCTTTACGAAGACGTAATGTCCTGGTCCTCAACTCGCGCCCAATGGTCAGGGGTATCTTGCTGGTTTGTTGGTTTTCTTTAGGACAGGGGCCTGTCCCTAGCATAGCCTTGCTCCTCACCTTTAGCCCAAAGGAGACATCCGAGGGGCTTTCTTTATTTTTCTAGCTCCTACAGCCTCGTGATTCGATCTTCCCTCCCTCCCACAGTCGTGGAAGCTGGACGCCTACTTCTTCGCTAGCGTCGTGACCGAATACGACCCTTTCGACAAAGACGACACCTCGGGCGCCTGCTTGCTCGGACCACCCCCGAGAATCTCGTGAGTGTTCGCCTGCTTTATTATGATTCTGCGGCGTGGTCACCGGGTATCTCCTCGATTCTCAGATCGCCTTCATGTTTCGTGCTCGGATTGATCTCACAATAAGATAATGCCATACAGAGTCACACGAAAGGTCCTTCCTTGGCCCTTACGCTGAGCCGATCAAGCCTGATGTTCGGTCCTTCGAGTTCGAGAGGTCTACTCGCTCGTCGCTCCGAGGCATTCACCTCCCTTCCACTATGAAAGTTCCTCCCGTCACCCTCCGCCAAACCCACTGTGGGGAACCGCGCCTAGCTGAGATGGTGTCTCTGAAGCCCCGGAGCGGGAAACGAAAAACCTCGGACTCCGTTGAGAAAGATGGTCGGCTTTGGTCAAAGTTCCGAAGTTGGGGGCATCTTCATCTTCCCCGCTTCCACTGTCCATTAACCGAACGGTGCACGCCTCGTTAAGGCTCCTATAGTTCTGCGGAGTTCGCGGTCCCATTCTCAATCAGCTGCGAGGCGTAAGGTCCCTGTGGGGCCATGAGAACCGTTGGCGGTCGCGCCCACTACCGTCTGGAATCCGCCTACAAAGAGGGTTAGGTCACCTTCTCGAAGGGAGAAAGAAGAGGAGGAAAGATCCTAATCCAAAAATCGCGACGGGACTCTTTGTCTCACAATGTCGAACCGGCGCAGCTCTAGTCTCGCCCATTCTAAGGATTCCATCTTAAGAGGTCGGGCCGCGCTGTCTGCTGATGAGGCGTTGGCCCTATCTCTTCAGGGGGTCGCCTCCGTAAGTTCCCGTACCTTGTCATATTTGATTCCATTTCAGTTGGGTTTTGATCTTGCATTAGATGTTGATTCGATGCTGGGTGTGCAGGTGACTACTCATTTGAAGGGTTTGTAGAAAGGCCAAACTAAACAAGGGTCATGCCAAAGCTGCCCTAAGCCATTAGGCGAGGGTGGCTCTCACATCGAGCGAAATGAGTCAAGAAGGTTAGGTGCAACGTATGACCGAGGAAGCAGTGAAGCTCAAATCTGATTTGAAACACACCACTTCGGCCCGTGTTCGGGCCGAGGGTAGGGAAGACGAGGCCCGGAACAGCTTGAGGGCGGCTGAAGGCGAGCTTCAGGAGGCTCGGGATGATTTGAGGGTTGCGCATAACGACTTGATGGAGGCTGACGGGCTGCAGTCTGCCTAGTATGATCTTCAGATGGTTAGGATGAGCTTCTCACATCCTAAGGTGAGCTCGAGTCTAAGGAAGAATCGTGTGCGATCAAAAGACGATTCAAGGTGATAAGACGATCGCTGTTGACGAGGCCTCCTCGTGAAATGAGGCTAACGAGGCAAATGCTTCTGGAACGCCGCACTGAGGAGTGTCGTCAGGTGGGATTCTCATCACAAATAACTCCGTGGCTCACCGACTGAGTTATTGGGAAGACCGAGAGCTAAGGCTTCTAATCAATGGGTTTCCCCTCGGGTGGCTCGCTTGTAAGAAGGTCAGCATCGCCATTCCGGCCTGGACTTTAACTTTGACCTTCCCAACGACAAAGAGGATGAGGGTCCTCTCGCTGATTATCTCGAGAGCCGGCACTTCGCCGAGGCCCACTCCCTCTCACCGTCCTCGTCTCCTTCCGGGTGCCCGATCTCCCCGTGCACGCCTCGCCGCCCCGATGCCCGCTTATACTTTTTTTGCTGTCATGGCCGGGCCTCGGGTCCCAAACATATGTAGCCTTGTCCTTGATGAATACTCATTTTTGCAACCTCATTTCTTTCGCCTACTTATGCTCTTCTTGACGTTTTAATTTGAATCGACTTCGCTCCCGCATGGTCCGACCGCGCCCGAGTTGAGATGTTGAGCTGCTCAAACTGGTCCACTGAGGCTTTTGGGCTCTAAGGCCTAAGTAGCATAAGCCACCCGACCTTGGGTTAGAGCACCTAAGGTGAGCAGCTTGAGCTCGCCAATGAGCTCGCCGGGTCAGACCGTCGATTTTCCCCGAAGCTGAACTGACTTCTAGGCCGCATGGCCTGTTTAGGAACAGTCGAGCTCGCCAACGCGAGCTGCCGGGCCCGGCTTACCGATTCGGGCCTCGAGTTGAATCGGGATTCCTAGGTCGCATGGCCTCGCGGTAGAATGGTTGAGCTCACACGCGTAGTCGGGCTCTCACACCGATTATTCAACTCAACTGACCGGGCTGCATGGCCCGTAGAATGGTCGAGCTCACACGCGAGCTTCGCAGTCTGGGCCGGCTGATTCCGCCTCGAGTCGAACTGGATTCCTGCCGCACGGCCCGCGGCACGGTTGAGCCCATGTGCGTGAGTCGGGTTTCGGGCAACCGTGGGCCGAGTGGCCATATAACCTCGAGTTGATTTTGACTCTTCGTGTAGCGTGACTGCGGCAAGAGTAGACGAACTCATTAAAGTGAGCCATCGGGTTCGGCGCCGTGGCCGAAAGTGGCGATATAGCCTCGAGCCGATCCGACTCCTCGTGCAGAAGGCGGATCTGCGGCAGATTAGGACGAACTCATCAAAGTGAGTTGGCCGGGTTCGAGCCGCGGGCCGAGGGCGAGAGTACCAGCTGATTCGACTCCTCGTGTAAATGCACCTGTGCGTATAGACGAACTCGCTAAAGTGAGTCATTGGCCTGTGCGCTATGGCCGAAAGTGGGCGAGGAGACACTGAGTCGATCTCGACTCCTCGTAGCGGACTGCGCGCAGTAGATGAACCGCCAAAGTGAGCCGGGCTCCGTTGTGGTCGAGCGGCGATATAGCCCGAGCTGATCCGACTCCTCGCAGCTGCGGACTGCGCGTGAGTGTATCGAACCTGCCAAAGTGAGTCACCGCTAGCCCGCGACCGCGGGTCGGTGCGGCGACAGCCTCGAGCCGACCGACTCTCAGTAGCGCATTTCAGCGTAGACGAACCCGCCAGTGATTTCACTAGGCTCGGCGCCGTGGCCGGAGCGGCGATATAGCCTCGAAGTGACCGACTCCTCGAAGCCGCGTGACTCGTGTGGTAGTAGACGACCACAAAGTGAGCTGGGTCAATTCGGGGCGCTGTGGCAGTGGCGATATAGCCCGAGTTGATCCACCCTAGCGTGACTGCAGAGTAGACGAACCTGTCAAAGTGAGTCGCGTGGCCGTCGACTCGCTTCTTAGCGCATCTTTAATGCTGATTTATGGAGAATTTGAAACGTTTGTGCGACTTTTTGAGTGCTTTGGCCTTCTTATAAATGGCGGCTTCTTTGCTATGGAGTTTATACTTTGGATATTTTGTCTTTTCTGGTGCGTGAATCGAATCTCGCGAGATGAAGGGGCCAAGTCTGGTTGCTCTCGGTGGATCCACCCAAATATTTTTTGATTCGGGCCGCTTTACTTTGCGGAGTTGTGTTTTTCCCTAGTCTCCCCTTTATGGGAGTCATGTTATTCCCTAGCTTCGTGTTAGGGAATGTGCCTGGAGAGGGCTGCGCATTTCTTGTGTTGCCTTCTCCATTTTCTGTTCTTCTCCCTCTTCCTTTTTTCTTCTCCTTCTCCTTCTTTTTCATTTTTTTCCACATCTCATTCTCCTCTTTGCTTCTTCCGCACAAACTCCTTCCACCTTTTTTTCTTTCTTTCTCCTCTTTTCCACCTTTCTGGTCTTCCCATTTCTTTCCCTTTTCTTCCCCGAAGCTTTATTTTAGAAATCAAGAAATGAGTGCTTCCCAAGATAATCGATGACACCACCGATTGTAAATGAATGTAACTCGATTGGAATAAAGAGAGACTTTTCCCTTTTTTATGTCTATGAGCTTTCTATTCCCATTACGTAATTTTTCCGAAAGCATTATACGTGTGAGTTGCTTGTGACTTCTTAACAAAATAACCAGTAAATGGTCGAATCGTTAACTGAAAATTGATAAATCTCCATTTAAGATTACAAACCAAGGTCTACTGATAAAAACGTTTAAGATGTTCTGCATTCCATGCCAGTAAATTTTCCCCTCCCTCTCGTTTGAGCCCAGAATTGCCCGGTCCGACGACCGAGATACGATGTGTGGCCTTCCAGCTGGGGCCCAATTTCCCATGTGTCGGATTCTTCCCGCCGGCAATAGCTTTTAAGACTAAATCACCCTAGCATGTAGCTCCCGGTTTGACTTTTTTCGGGTTGTAGTACTGTCGGCCCTCCTCTTGGCGCTTCTCTATACGCGCTTTAGTACTCGCCGCTTTTCATCTAAGAGATCACCAGATTCCGAGCCCCCGCCATTATGCTCCACTATTGCTAATTTGGATCCTCGGGGACTTTAACCCCATTCTAATGTGGGCTACCGCTTGTGCCAAGGCTAGCGAATGGGGTTTCTCAAGTTGTCGACTTCAGAAAATTCCGTAGTCTATAGCACCTCTGGGGAGGTACCACCTTAATTCTTTCCTTAAGATCTTCCAATTTGGTCTTCAAAGCCGGCCTATGTCTCCGATGGTGACTTCGTCGACCGCTAGATCGCTTGGATGCTACTGGAGATGAGTAGTAGTTCTTAATTTCGAACTCGACACAGAAATCTCTGAATTCATTTGTCGAATTGTTTTCCTGTCCGACACTGTGGCTCTGGGATACTCAAACTCAAGATACGGATAAATTCGCCACTACCAAAAATTGGCGATTCTCTCGTTTCTATGATTATGGCTAAAGGTTTCGCCAACCCACTTGGTGAAGTACTCATCAAGGACATGATGAACTTATACCGTCTTTCCAAGGGCAGAGGTCCCAAAAGATGTCTAAACCCCATTGCTGGAAGCGGCCAATGGCTTCAGGATCGACGTCATGGCTCTAATGGGAGGCGTGAGATCTGGCGTGCTCCCCCGGTAGATCTCAGATTTCTTAACTAGGCTCTGGCTAAGGCTTCAGTACTGCAGCCGCAGTATCCCCCGCCTCAAGACCTTCCGCCAATGCTCGAGCCCGATATGATTTCCGCATATACCCGTACTTCTCTTGAAGACGTATTCGATGTTTTTCCCGCGATGCACTTAAGGATAGTGTGAAGAAAACCTCGCTGTGTATAGGCTTCCTTATGATTAGTGAACATGGCGCACTGGCCCCATTTTAGCCGCTTCTTTCGTGTCGCCGGGTAGATGTCTGTCAATTATGTAATCCCAAACGGGGTCCATCCAACTCTGGGCCGACTGACCGGGGCAAACCCACGTCGCAGATCGATGTAGTGGCTCTCGCCAGTATTCGCCGTGTGTCGACCGAGGTCTTCCCGTAAGGCTTGCTAACCCTTTGCCAAGGCCGGGCCTCGAGAGTTTTCTGCTCTAGGGACATGTCTGACCTGAACCGACACGAATTTTTTCAATAAATCTCGTACCTTTTGAGACATAGATCATCCTTCAACTTTTAGCTAAGAGGGTGTCTTATTTGTCTTACCACCAAATTGAGTCAAGCAGACTTAGCCGGTCATCAACTTCCAATGAATGAGCAGGTCGAGGCCCCCTATGACGGCCCATACTTACCGTTGTCGGGAGGCCCAGAACCGAATCGAGTGCGCACTCACGTCTATTCCTTCCTGAGAGGTCAAGATTAGCTCGTCTCCGCTCCTCAAGATTGGAGGCCCATCTACGAGAGTTTCCGATGGGGAGGTCATTCATCATTGAGCATTCGAGTAGGTTCCACGAGGTGAATTCCAACACTAAGCTTCCGCTTAAGACTCCTTTATTACGCTTTTCTAGCTTGTATCTCGATGTCGACCTGCCTCGCCTATGTCCCACTTCATCACAGCCTCCAGACTGGCTTATGTAACACTTGCTTCATCTAGTATTCCGTTGAACTTTGGTGGTGTGAGCCTCGGAAGTATATGAGTTTCTAGCTACGGCTACCAAGGCCAAAATTAGCTTTTCCATCTGGATACCTCTCCTCCGCTCCTCTCAAAGCCCTACGCAATAGTAAACTGGATGTCAGATTTCGCCTTCGTCTAACAGGACAAAGGACTAGTCGAGAAGTCTGATATGCTGCATAGGTGAGGAGCCCTCTCTTCAATAGGACTTACTTCTTAGGAATGGGAGGGGAGCTCAAATATGTTTTCAAAGCTAAAAATGCTTCCTCGCACCTCGTATCCCATTGAAAGGCCTTCTTCAGACTCAGAAGAAGGTCGGCACTTATCACTGGGCTCGATACGAATCGCTTAAGGCAAAGAATCCTTCTTGTCGCACCGAACTTCTTTGGTACTTGATGGCGAAGGCATGTCGATAAATTTCTTTATCTTGTCTCGATTTTGTTTCAATTCCTGGTTGACTATGAAACCTGTGAATTTTTCTCGTCAAACCCGAAGGCACACTCATCGGGATTCAATTTCATGTCAGAAGTTTCTCAAGATCCGAATGCCTGATGATGAGCTATGTGGAGCTTCCAGCAAATTGGTGGATTTTACCAGCATGTCATCTATGTACACTTCCATGGTTGTGCCTATCTGCTTCTGAAACATCCGATTCACCAACCTCTGATACGTAGCCCCCGCGTTTTTGAGCCCGAACGGCATCACACGATAGCAATAGTTCTCGCTGCGGACGGTAACGGTCTTCTTTTCTCGGGTCACCCGGGTCCATCGACCGTTGTAGGCCGAGAAGGCATCCATAAACCGAGGAGTTCATGGCTCGCAGCGGGTATCTAATGGCGCGAGGTCGATTTTCGCGGTAGGGAAACCGTCCTTCGCATGCTTTGTCATGTCACCGGTCGTACGCAGAGTCGCCATTCACTGCTTCGGGCTTCTTTGACCAAGACGACGTCATAGCCATTCAGGGTATTCTACCTCCCTGATCGCTCCTGCCTGTAGGAGTTTGCTGACTTCCTCTTTTATGGCTTTTTGTCTTTCCGCGCAAACCTCCTCTCTTGCTTGATTGCTTAAAGGACGGCTGACGCTCACCCGCGTGATTACTGTAGGATCAATTCCTCCCATATCTGCCCAGCTCTACGGCACGCCTTTGTTTTGTCTTAAAATGGATAAGGAGGTTTTGAGGTTTTCCGCTAGCTCGAGCCGATATAGGCGAGATGTTCGTGGTCGCGTCCAATAGTACCGGCCCAGTTCTCCGAGGGCTCAGTCGAGTGAGTACCTCGCCACGCACACATGTCGCAGCCTGGCCCAAGTATATGTCGCCGAATCTTTCGCTTCCATGATGCTTCAGTAACACTCCCTAGCCACTGCTAATCTCCTCGAATCCATTCCTACACCGCTTACTCGTAGGGAATTTTGATCATCATGTGATATGGAAGTGGATGGCTTATTGTATCGGTAGAGGGTCCGCCTAGCAACATGTTATGTTGCATCTGCTCCTACGACGAGAATCTTGCATAATAAGTCATCAATGGGATCTCCCAAGGTGAGTACCAATTGTATCAGCCTGGGAGGGTAATACATTTTCCCGTAGAACCCCGCGGACGGGTGTTGACTGGTTCTAGTTTCTCCCTTCCGCTGCCCATCTTATCAAAGGTCGAGGCAAAGATGATATCCATTGAATTCCCGCTCACAATCAGGACCCGATGAATCGCTTTGTCGGGCTACAATCGCACGAACTACTAGCAATAGTCATGAGATGTCAGCATCCCTCCGCATGTGAGTAAGAGAATGCGATGGATGTGTCGTAGCCAGTGGTAGTTTAGACACCGCTTGAATTTCCGCTATCTCCGTCGACCGATGTCGCTGTGACGCCTTCCGGAAGCCGAAATGGATTCCCTCCTCGCGAACTCTCGAGATTATCTGGATTTCACCTGCAAGGGTCATTGCGCTTTGAGTCATCGCCCAGCCGAGGTGGTGGTTGTCGGTATGGGCCTCGGTCTCCGAGCTTGATTATGAGCCCGATTGTGGGATATGAAGCGTCTGAGGTGTACCCGCTACCGCATTAAGACTCTATTTCTCTCTCAGTTGTAATGCAGCCGTCCGTGCGGTGTCCGTAGTCCTATGGAACTCGCAAAGATTTTCGAGTTGTCTCCTTGTCACGGGTCCCACTTCACTTGAGTCAGCCACCCCAAGAACTATCTGCTTGCATTCCTCGCAACCTGTGATACGCAGGCTGTTAAGGGTGAAACGCCAAGGCTAATACGCCGTCGCCTTCTGATCGCGAATTTTAATCGAGACAACTTCCTCGAGGTTCCCACGCCTCGGGGATCGCCTCCATTTTCTTCTATCCTCCCGCCGCCGGTTCTGGGGCTTCGCCCTCGCCTTTGTCCTGGTCCCGCTTTTTCTTTATGAGTGGAAGAGCTCTTCGGATATGAGCGAGAGCTTCTTCACCTGCTAATATACTTCGCTTACAGCACCTCACCATGCTCGTTGGGATTTCGGAGATGGAAAACATCAATTCCTTTCTCGACCGAACCCTGTCAAAGAATGAACGCATGATCGCGAATCCTCGTCATGTATACCACCTTAGAGACCCCAAGATTGAATTGTTGGACATAAGACCTCGTTTTCGCGAGCCCCGCTTTTGATGGTCAATAGATGATAACTCGCTTTCTCAGACGTCCTCAGTTCTAATGAAGTGAGAGACCTAATGCAAATGGATAGCTCTCGAATGAGAAGATTAACGACTTCCGTGGAAGTCTATTGAACCACGCCAAGGCAGCCTTAGTGATAGCGAAGCTCCGTGACGTGACCTGATCTTGATACCCAGCCAGCTCCATTTGGTTTTGTAAGTGTTGAGATGATCGACGGATCCCCTATGCCATCGAACGCTTCCACCGTGGCACTCGAACTGTCAGCTGGAAGTGAGACTACTGGGTAGGTGACCTGGGCTTTGTTGCACTAAAGTATCCATAGTGTCGTGGAGCGTGTCCTCTTACTGCCTACCTCCCCTTACACTACCAGCTTCATTAGCCTCAACCTCCTGCTCCCATGATCGCTCTCCCGCCTCCAGCCGAGGGTGGCGCAGCTTCTTCGCTCCCGACGTGTTTCCAAGCGCTGCTTCGCCGCTTTCTCCTCCAGGCTAGATGGTCCGTGCTCCCGGACGGCCGATTCCGCTTCGTCGCCCACGGTGAGTGCCAATGTTTGCGGTTGCCCTTCGCGAGGGGAATGTCAGCGGCCTCTCTCAACCGCCGCCTCCCGTGGTCGCCGTGATATGTCCGGTGAGTTGCTCTTAACCTCCCCGCTAGACGCCGATCGCGAGGCTGAGTGCCTCCACCTCGGTCCGTGTCGCCCGCATTGTTTCAATGCGCCGAGTGTAGGCTATCTCGTGTTTCGCCTCGTCGGGTCTTCAGATCTCGAGGATTAGCTGCCGGCTCCCCGTCAGGTTCCGAGTCGATACCATCGCAACCCGAGAAATCGCTTATACTTATACAGAAATCAAGCCATTCCCACGCACTCCGCGCCTAACCGACGATGCTTTTCAACCTGGCCGGAGCGTAGAAGCCGGCCGTCTGACCGGATGGTCACGGGGTTAGATTGCAAGCTTCGGGATCGCTGGCCGGCAGGATCAGCCAGAAAACAAAGAAGAATTTACTTCATAGCGGTTTCACCCGTGGTCGCCCTCGATGCCCAAGTCAATTTCTTCAGCGAGAGAAAAGCACTTTAATCGCTGTAGGCTAATGCGCTGCATACGCGCTGCACGCATTGGCGTTAGTTCTCGCATCTTCTACACCAATGGGTGGCCTTGTATTTATAAGTAGATGTTCAACCAAATGGATGATGACTATAATTCGCTCCTACTGGATGAGATATTTTTCATATTATCGCATTCGATTTGGTAAAGGATATAGAGCAGCAGCTTTATTCGGGGATAATCTTCTTCCTTATCGGGATCCGACGGATTTTGCGAATAATATATTATCATGGATTATTCATTTCAGAATTTTATGAGAGACTTCCAATAATTTGCCTTTTGGGTTGGGCGGTTTGGACCCTTATTCGGGCCTGCACTACTACTAATGTCGCAATGGACATAATTCTCTCCTCGTGGTTTAAATGAATTAGAGCCCGAATGTTTGGCCGACTAGTCTTTTCTCGTTCGACTGACTGCACAAGGAAATTTTTATTTTCAATTCTATCAATAATAAAAATCATAAAAAATTAGATTTTCAAATTATGTTTCAAATGGTGATTTAACAATCGCCCTTTTAGACTTAACTCGGTCGTTAGTGTAATTTTATTCTTGTGAATAAACAAGTCCCTTTGTTTGTTACTTGTTAGTTGCTCTTTATTTTACATTAATTCAGTATTAGAATGCAATTATTTCTTATAAAGCCAAACAGTAGAAAAGATATCTGCATTTTGACTCCAAAACGTAAAATAATCCAGCAAAAACGATAAAACGAGATAAATTTTGTAAAATAAAATAAAAATAATCCAAAAATTTGTAAATCTACCTACCCTATTTTTCTTGAAAATAACTTATTATAGACAAAATATGATGATTTGACTAAAATACCTTTGAGAGCACAATATCAAAATTTAACCCACCATCATATTTTTGCATGATTTTGATAAAATACTCTTCTTATTTTCTTTGCAAACATAATTTTTTAAGAGATAATGTAAATATATAAATGTGAAAAGAGTATTTTTGTCAAAAGTTAAAAAAATTATTTTTCAAAAAAATAAATATGGGAAGGAATCACAAATTTCAAATTATTTGATATTTTTAACCAAATATTTCATAAAAATACATTTTATCCTTTTAGGGTTTTACATATCTTGTGAAAGAAAATGATTATTTTTACGTGAAAAACAATGTCATTATTTTTATCAAAATGTGTGATTAAAAATTATCTAATAAAGTTCCACTTAAAACAAATGCTATGAGTAACACCCACCTAAACCTAACGGTTATAGCCTTTCATTAAAGCCATATTCGTATTGGGTTGGGGATAAAATAATATAAAAATTAAAATAAATATAAGAAAATAATGGTTTCTCCTAAAGTTGATAATTTGGACGGATGGGTGGGGATAAATATGGCTCCTTTTTTTTTTTTTTTCTAAAATACAAACATCACTTATTTATAACACTGTTCGATTCATTGTTATTTCTACAACAAAGGTGAATTATTTTATCTAATTTGAGGTGTGGCTGGGATGATCTGGGTCATACCCAACTAAATTATTTCTGTTGATTATGGTTCATATCCATTTTTGTATAATACTATTTATTAAGAGATATTCTGTATAGTTTATATTAGTGGATTTATTGACTGATCAAATAAAAGAGAGAAATGCAAAACAAAAAAACCAAAAATAAAGGGAGAGAGGAACGATTTCTAGAATCTGGACAGAAGATTTACAGATATAAGTTTGGTTTTTAATTAACTTTTTGTTTCAAAAGTAATCTTTGGGGGTTTCTAGGATGAGACTTGGAAGAGATTTACAAAGAAAGATAGCTGTGATGATAAGTACCGAAGTTCTTGGTGTTGTACTGGTTTATGATAATGACAATTGTCATATCTTTGTTGTTGTTTTAGGGAATTGGGGTTTTGGTTTTAATCCATGTTTGTATTGTTGGGAGTAGTGTTTTAAAAAACGGATCGAATCGGTTAGTCTGATCGATAGAAAAATCGATCGGTAACCTTTTCGATCCCGAATTAATCCGATTTGTCTGGGCTGATCCCTAAATTGTGGAATTAAACTACCCGCTTTTTAAAACATTGATGAGAACTCTTGCTAATAGAAAGCATGTCCATCATGACTTAGACAAACTTCCTTAAGCTTTCATTTCTCACACCCAAAGAAGGGGAGTAGTATATATTAACCCTCACAATTTTTATTGATCTTCACTTAGTACACATTTGTCGTAAAAACTAGATAGGCTCAAATGTGTGACACTCCTACTTGGGGGTCCGCTTGACGACCACAACTCGTGAATTGTGAATATCTGGGTGTCCTAATATCACACTCATTTGTCTCATATATTGAAACCCATTCCTACATATTTAATTCACAAATATACAAAATATATAGGACTATTTAACCACAGTCTATTAAATAGTCCTTTTATACAACAAAAGGGTATATATGTTTTGGTTATGCTCGAATATAATACAAGACAAAAAAAAAAAAAAAAACAAAGGCGTATCCGGCTCTCATACCTCATACGGTCCCATATGCATGTCAGACGCCTACACCGAACCTATACCTGAAAGGGGGTCCCATGATAGGGTGAGCAAGGCCTAGTAGAGGATGACTCCCACAAGCAAGCATCCCAATCTAAGCCAGCATACGCAATGGTCGCGACAACAAACACACATCCAACTAAAATGTCTATATGAATGTCATATGTCATGCATGAAATATCATCATGCCCGTGATCCCGGGAAGCTCACTCAATCGACTTCACATGCATATGCCAGCAGGAAAACCGGCCACCGGTATTACTAATGACCCATGTACCAGCCATCGCCTCGCCTCTCACCAGCACTCCAATGCAAAGTACCAATGGGCAACCGCCCGAAATAACTTCATCTCCTATCACACAACCCAAGTCTATGTGATAAACATGACCGTGAGTCCGCTTTGGGCAATAGAACTTTTGTGCTCACGGGATCTCTTAAAACCCATACATAACTTTCTGACATACCGCGGTTTCTTATACCCCATGTTCCAAGCTTTTCAATTCGAGGATTGAACTCACTTTCCTTTGCCTCCGCCCAACACACATTATTTATATTTCTTTTTATGTTTTAAACCGTGAGACATTTATTGGACGTCGTCCAAAGTACAAGCTCACTACCCATTCATCAAGAATGATGATGGATGACCCCACCCATGCACACACACCCAACATCACAGCGATGTCCCCCGTATACGCAACGCTAATGCCACTACATGTTCTATGTTACATGTATGATGCACACTACATGGAACATTCTAATCAATCGTACTTCATGTCAAGTACCATGCAACATATATCACAAGCATATAAGTCCCATGCATTTCATGCTAATCTTTATAGATATCGTAGTATCATGCATATTAGCATTCATCAATACATGACTAAACAAGTTATGTCATGCTCTTCTCTTAGCTAACTCACGGCAATTCATACCCAATAAAATAAATTTTCTTACAACATGTCATGCAAATGGTCATGTCAAACTCTATTATTCACATTGACACAACCAAATAACCTGCACACTTGGTGCAAAACATAGATTTTCAGCAAGGTTGTGGACACCCACTGCCTTCCACAGGCACATGGAAAGAATCTTGACTAAATGAGATTTCCATAGAGTCTAAGAACACCCTAAACAGAGTTTAGACGCGAAAGATATGGTCAGTTTACTCTACTTACACTGGAAACAGTCTGTGATACCCGATTTCAGGGGTCTTAATCCATAATTTGACACTAATTCTTTATACCCATTCGAAGATATGGTTCTGTATTTTCCAACCTGAACTCACCCAAACCTGATCAACGAAACTCAAGATATGTCCTAAACAACCGGGACTACTCAGTTTTCAAACATAACCATAAACTGTCTGAACATTGCTCCCCTTTGAATGCAATTCTGAGTCTAAAGGTGTCGGAATTTGGATAGACCTATTTCGATGGAATATGCTCCTCCTATAAGTCTAGTTTACCCCAATCGAATCACTCAATTCAGATGAGACACTGGTTATGGCCAAAACACAAATCATGGGTCTCAAACGTAACAAGAAACCTACTCAACATAGCTCCACCTTTGAATACATTTCGAAGTCCAAAGGATCGGAATTTTGGATAGACGATACCAAGGAGATATGTTCTATAAGTCTAATTTACTCCAACAATTGAAACACTTACCTCTAAATGAGGGATGTACCAAGTTATGGCCAAAAAACACGCCACAAATAAGGAAAAACCCATTAAACATTCTCCACTTTGACACACACACACATGCCCTTAGATAGAAGTTAAATCGAGTAGGATAAAAACCCTATCTCAATTAGCGTGATTACTCGGGACACCGCTCTTCTGCTTTCAGTGAAACCCGAACTCGACTCGAGAAATCTTGACTCCAAGATCACTACACATAGCCTCTCGTCGCAGAGTAACTTTAACTCTTGGTCTACTGAAGTTCGACCTAAACTCCCGTGAAATCACTAGAGAAAGGCTTGCTTTCCTTCTCTCTCTCTCTCTCTCTCTCTCTCTCTCTCTCTCACTTATATATATATATATATATATATATATATATATATATATATATATATATATATATATATATATATATATATCATATTTTTTCTTAAACCAAATGGTATATTTTGGCATGTTAGATATTTTAGGCTATTTATGTTGTGGACACGTGGCTCACGCTGCTGTCATGTGTCAAACTTATTCACTGCTTCCGTCCCGAAACAATTTTGTTTTGTCCTCTAGCTTCGCCCATCTATCTTAAATGGACATTATTTAAATATTTGACATTTTTTAGGATTTTTCTAAAAATCTCGTTTTCGAGGTCCACTCGACGCCCGTCGTCTCGAAATTCGTGAAAATCCGACTGTCTTCGAATTCAACGAAATTCACCTCATGAATTAGATTTCACGAGACAATTCCAACCGTGAAGTCCGCTTTCATCCGAGATCCGAAAGAATTTTAAAATTACCATTTTGCCATTCCTAGCAAAATTCAAATTCTGTGTTTTTCCGTAGTCTTACATTCTCCTCCCTTAAAAAAATTCCTCATCCCAAAATTCCTACACGCAACCATATGCAATCACATGCATATGCAACAGTCATTGAATGCTACCAAATGACTAAAGAACATACCTTCATCCTCAAATAAGAAGGGATAGGCGGTACGCATCGTGTCCTCACGCTCCCATGTCGCTCCCTCCACCCTGTCGCCATAGCACCTTCACTAGCCTCAAAGTCTCATACGCAAGCCCGATCTCTATCCATGATACGTCACTGGTCCCTCCTCAAAGGTCCCATCTGTATCAATAACAAGCTCGCCCCAATCCATTACATGAGTCGGATATGGAGTGTATTTTCGGAGCATGGAGACATGGAATACGTCTTGAACACTCGATAAACTAGGTGGTAGTGCCAAACCCAGAAGCAACTATATCACCCTCTCGAGCACCCTCGAAGGCCCAATATATCCTACGATAAATTTTTCCCGCTACCAAACCTGACCACTCCTCTCTTAGGCATCACCTTCAAGAAGACATGATCACCCACCTCAAACTCTAGAGGTCGTCGTCGTCTGTTGGCGTAACTCTTCTATGGGCTTTGAGCCGTGAGAAGACGCTTCCGTATCAAATCCACCTTCTCAGAGGTGACTCTAATCAACTCCGGACCAGTGGTGGAGCTCTCTCCCACCTCCGTCCAACAAACCGGAGATCGACATGGCATCCTATATAATGTCTCATAGGGTGCCATCTGTATACTTGCTTGATAAATGTTGTTATAGGTGAACTCAACCAAGGGAAAATCCTGGGCCTACCCTTAAGATCCAGACATGCTCCCACACACCCTCTATAACCCGTATGATCCCTCCTCGACCGACCATCCGTCCCAGGTGAAAAGCAAGGTTCATCATCAAATCGTGTCCTAATGGCTCGAAACTCTTCCAAAAGTGAGCCGCAAACTTGGGATCCCGTCGATACAATATTAATCGGGTACTCCATGTAACTGGGGACGATCTCTCGTATGTACAACCCGCAGACCCTCCAAGCAGAAGGTCATCCGCACAGCTAGAAAATGTGCCAACTTAGTAAGCCGGTCCACTATCACACACACCACCTCATGCCTCTACGATGTTCGTGGCAAGTGAGTAACAAAATCCATAGTGATATGCTCCCACTTCCACTCGCTACCTCAAATGGCTGGAGTACCCCTACTGGCCTCTGATGCTTAGCCTTTATCTGTTGACACATGAGACATCGTCGCACAAAATCCCCAATGTGTCTCTTCATCCCGCTCTAAGAATACTCTGATTACGATCTTGATACATCTTCTATCTACTGGATGCATTGAAAACGAGAGCAATGTAACTCCCTCAGGATCTCCTTTCTCAACTCTGCCAACTGGGGAACCACAATCCGTCCCCTAAACCGAAGACTACCATCCGTGTCAACGACTCCAAATCCCCCGTCGTCCACATGCCCGTACTCTGGCTCCCGATAAGACGATATCTCCAGAGTCCCACTGGGACCCAATCACTCCGCCTCACAGGTGGGAAGGTGTAGCCTACAAACTCCCAAAAACACCCCGAGCCCGATCATGGTACCAGCGAAACCGTCCCACACCGAGCATCTCGCCACTCGCGGCTTCACACTAGCCGCACTCCGTGACTCCTCGACCAGGCACGCCCACCACATTTGCCTTACCCTTGACAGGTAAAGGTGCAGCTAAGCCATAATCCTCCGATACTCCATCCATTTGCGTTGCCTCATGTTGAGGTCCCATTGTGTAAAGATATACTTAAGACTTTTGTGGTCTAAAAATACCTCGAATTACTCACCATACAAATAGAGGCGCAATATCTTTAAGGCGAAGACTATAGCTACTAACTCCATGTCACGTGGCCTGCAATTCCGCCGTGGTTCTCAACCGCCGCGGGCAAGCTACAACCTCCTGGACCGCACGTAACACATCCCAGCTTCCGTCCCGAGGCATCACGATGCACTGTAAAATTCCTCTCGTCCCCTATCTCGACTATCCGACAAGAGCCGGCAAGCCTCCTTTAATTCCCTGAATGCCCTCTCACACTGGCCACCCACTCATACTCGACCTCCTTCCGGTCAATCAGTCACAGGTGCAAATTAAACTGAGAAGTCCTCACAAACCTTCTCAGAATATCCAACCAAATCCTAAGAAATCACAGATTCCAAAACTGAATTTCGTCTCTCCTAACTCATAACTCCGCCTCGACCTCTCCGGTCCACCAGACACCCGGTTGATACTAATGCGGTCCCAAAAATCTCACCTCCTCCGTCACCCAAAATTCACTTGCCGACCTGGGCATACAACCGATGTTCTTACAAAGCCCTGAGACAACTCGCGATCCTCATGCCCTCCCCTCATCAAGAGTATATCAAGATGTCATCAACAAAGACTACAACAACCGATCTTAAATGTGGTCGGGAACACCCATTTAGAGATCCATGAATGCTACATGCATTCATAATCCAAAAGGCATCAGAACTCAAATGCCCATACCACTCTAACGCCGTCTTAGGGATGTCGCCTCCCTAATCCTCAACTGATGATAAATTTACGTAGATCTATCTTGGAATAGACCCGTGCCCGCCTCAGTGATCAAACAAATCATCAACTTAGTAATGGATACCGATTCGATCGTAACCCCGTTCAACCTGGTTTAGTCAATGCATAGCCTAAGGGTCTTGTCTTCTTCTAAATGCAACTGGAGCTCCCTAAGATGAAGTGCTCGGTCTAATGAAACCCTTATCCAACAAATCCTGTATTTGGACCTTGAGTTCCTACAACTCAACCAATGCCATTCTATGTGGAGTCATAGAGATGGGCGACATACCAAGGTGTAACTCAATAATGAAGTCTACATCCCTATGCGGAGGTAATCCAGGTAGCTCATCCGAAAAACATCCTCGTACTCACAAACCACCCGAGGTAGACTCAGATCACATCTCACCTCATCCTCCATGGCGCCGCTACCTAACTCCATCAACTCCAGTCCGCGCCATCTGGGGACCGTGACACTCATTCCTGGGTAAAGCATCATGCTTATCCCCCTGAAACAGAACAAAATCACCGTCCTGTGTGTAGGCAGTAACCCTTCTACGATCACAATCAATGACAACCCGATGTGCCGTTAACCAATCCATGCCAAGATTGACATCAAAATATGATATGTCCATTACCCGAAGGTCCACCGTGAGTAGAATCTCCGAGATCTCTAACTCACAATCTCGACATATCTGATCAACGCTCACCTTAGTTCATAAGGGAGAATTCACATACAACAGCTTTTCCAAGGTTTCAACCTCTAAGCCCAAACTTTTCTCACATTATGCATCAATAAACATGAATACGATGCACCCAAATTTAAACAACACTTTTATCAAGAAGTGTGAGAGCCGAAATGTACCCTGTATGTTAGACTGATCTACAAGCTCAATCTGCGGTACCATAACGTAGACTCGCCCCTGGGTCCCCTCGCATGTGCTCAAGTTCTCGTCTCGACTCAACCCATACCCTAGCCCCTCTCTAGCATATCCGTGTAGTCGAAGAAGCCCGTGCGCACCTTGATTTCGTCGTGACCGGGGCAGAAGAACAACCGTGTCCGCGCCGTCCCAATTAATGATCAGACTCATGGCTGTCTCCATAATTTCGAGATCCCACTTCTACGGACAATCCCATCTCATGTGCCTGTGTCACGGTAATCAGAGATGTCATCTCGCCCATCTCGGGCTAGAAGCCTGACTCGGCCTTGGCCTGATAGTGGCCCCCATCACAAATCCATATGAAGCATAAGTCTGACTCTTCCCTGGGTGCCAAGAAGATTGATTCTCCTTCCCAAAGACTAGCAACTGTGATCCCTTCCGAATTAGTCAAGTCACCGCTCCGCCACCATCGTCCCTCCCTCCTCGAGGGCCAGAGGATCATATGCCTCAAACTGGAGGTTACTGACCCCCTCGTTCCCAATCGCACTAGCTCTGCAAGGATTGGTGGCAACAACCACACCCGCCTATAGTGGTAGCTGGCCACAACAACAACAAATTTTTGATGGAGGTCCCGTTAGTCCAAGCCGGTGGTCGGGTTATTAATCTACTCACCATCCCGGGCTTCCTTCCTCTCTCTTAGCCATTCCACGTGTCGATAGCAATGAGTTCCCAAATTTCTATCCCACCACTGTCGGCAATGCTAACCACTAATATACTTTAACATCATGAACTACACCGTTCATCCCTTTTTCCTTAGTGGTGCGTAATACCAGATACTAATACAATGTTCATTTTGTTTTCCGAACCCCTAAGGTTATGTTTTCTAACCTTAGTGTTCTATATACAATCTACCATGCATATTATTCATGGAAATCACTACACATATCACATAGCATGTTTAGCACAAAACACGCAACACACAATAATGCATGATCTAGACCCATGCCCATCAGCCCTCGGTACTCTGGGACCTAGACTCTTGATACCTAGCTGAGACGAGCTAGCATAAAGACCATACTTGTGGATACCAACATTCAAGCTTCCTAGGTCATCGTTTACCTAAACTCTGATACCAAGCTGTGACACCCTTTATCCCAGGGGTCCCGTTGACAATCACAACTCATGGAACAACCAATAACATCGTGTGTCCCGACATCACACTCATTTGTCTCATATATCGAGACCCATTCTACATATTTAATCTATAAATATACAAAAATATATGATAGACTATTTAATCAACAAATTCCATTTAATGTACCCTTTTATACAACAAAAGGTATACATGTTTTGGTTCCGTCAATATAATACAAGACAAAAACAAACAAAACAAGTCAGATTCGACTGCATCCTCCTTGTTTCTAAGTCCCATATGCGGTCTTTTCAAACACCCGTGACCGAACTCCGCATTCGAAGTAGTCTCAATGACGAGGTGAGCAAAGCCCAATAGAGGATGACTCCTACAAGGGTTACTCCCCATCTAAGTGCACATTCAATGGTTGCACAACAAACACACATCCAAGTAAAATGTCATATGTCATGCATGAAATGTAATCATGCCCAGATCCCGAGTCACACACCGACTCTCTCACACATACATATGCCAAGTGTGAAAACCGTCACTTGTATTACCAATGACCCATGTATCGAGACCTCACCCTGGCCACCAAGCATTCCAATGCAAGTGCCAATGGCAACTAACTCAGTCAATAATTCTATCACACAACCCGAAGTCTATGTGATAAACATGACCAGTCTTTTCTGGGCAACAACTCGGCTCACGCCTGTGGATCTCTTACACCCATACATAGAATCCTTTTCTGATCACAACGCGGCCCTTACACCCATGTTCCAAAGCTTTTCACCCGAGGGGGTTAACTGGCCCTCTCGTCTCGCCCAACACATTATTTATATTTCTTTGATGCTTAAATCGTGAGGAGATTTTATCGACGCCGTCCAGCGTAATGAAGCTCACTCACCCATTCATCAAGAATGATAATGGATGACCCCACCCACATGCACACACACCAACATAATGCGATGTCCCCATATGCAATGCTAATTCCACTGCATGTTCTCATGTTGGCACTGCATGATGCACAATTACATGGAACATTCTAATCATTCAGATTTCATGTCAGTACCATGCAACATATATCGTGAAGCATATAAGTTCCATATATTCATACCAATCTTATAGATATCGAGTATCGTGCATATTAGCATTCATCAATACATGACTAAACAAGTACTGTCATATATCCTTCATTAGGCTAACTCATGGAAATTCATACCCAATACAATAGCCTACAACATGCCATGCAATGGTCATGTCAAAACCCGGCTATTCACATCGACTCAACCAAATAACCTGCACACTATGAGCAAAACATAGATTTTCATAAAGTTTGTGGACACCCACTACCTTCCATAGGCACATGGAAAGAGTCTTGACTCAATGGTCTTTCCATAGAGTCTAAGAATTCTCAAACAAATTTCGGACGCGAAAGATATGGTCGTCCGAAGTTGGAGGCAAACAAAACAGGAAATGACCCCTGTGTCCCACCTGCACACTTGGTACAAACACCAACTTTAAGAAAGGTTGTGGATACCAATTACCCTCCACAGGAATACGGCTAGGTTCTTGACCCAATGGGCTTTCCATAGAGTCCAAAAACACTCGAAACGGAGTTCGGACGAAGAAGTTATGACATTTTCATTCAAAACTGGTCAGTTTACTCTGCTTACATTGGAAACAGTTTGTGACACTCGATTTCAAGGGTCTTAATCCATAATTTGACACTGGTTCTTTATACGCATTTGAAGATACAGTTCTTAGGGTTCTTCTCCAACTGGAATCACCCAAATCGGATCACCAAAAATCAAGATATGTCCTAAACAACCGTGACTACTCAGTTTTCAAACATAAACTAAACCGCCCAACATAACCACCTTTGAATGGCCGAGTCCAAAGGGGCTTCGAATTTGATGGACCTCTTTGATAAAAATATGTTCCCATAAGTCTAGCTGATCCAAAATTGGAATCACTCTATTCAGATAATTAGAGAAGCAAGGGCCAAAACACAAACACAAGGTCTCAAAATTAATATAAAACTACCTAAACATACTTCACTTTGAATGCATCGAGTCCAAAGGTGCCTAATTGATAGACCTATTTCAAGGCTTAGTATATGTTCTCCTATTAGTCTAGCTTTACTCCATCAATTCAAATCACTAAATTCAGATGAGGGCTTGGCAAACTATGGCCAAACACATCACATCAAGGAAAAATTGACATCACCTCCACTTCTCACACACACATGCCCACGAATTAAACTGGTAGGATAAAACCCTACCTCAATTAGCGTGATTAACCGGGACATCACCTTTCTGATTCAGAAAACCCGAACCTGGGAACTAATAATCTCGTGGATTCCTCTAGTATCCACATGTAGCCTCGCTGCTAGAAAGCAAATTTTAACTCTACCACGAAGCTCGGGACGTAAGAAAACCCTGAAATCGTCAAGAAAGGTCATTTTTCTTCCTCTCTTCTCTCTATCCCCGCTTTTATCTTAGACCAAAATGATCTTTTGGCATGTTAGATATTTTAGGCTTATTTTAGTGGACACGTGGCTTATGTCGCCCAAGTGTCACAATTTTTTATCCGCCAGCTTCAAACAATTTATTTCGTCCCGCTTTCACATCTATCTTAAATGGATAATTTTTTAAATATTTGACATTTTTCGTGGATTTTTCTAAATATCTCGCTGGTACACTCACGCTTTGTCGCCTCGAAATTCATGAAAATCGACCGCCTCGCATTCAACGAAATCTTCCAAGAACAGGATTTTCATGGTGACGTATCCCTACTGGAAGTCCGCTTTGTCATCCGAGGATTCACAAAGAATTTTGGAAAAATTACCATTTTGTCATTCCTAGCAAAAATTCAAATTTCTAGGTTTTTCCCGGGTCTTACAAAATTGCTAAATAAAATGCGTATGCCTGTGTTCGCAAGTGCACGCGTCGCCTCAAGTAATAAAGTGATAAATAAGAGTATCGTCCCACAAGGATTAGGTTACTAACTACCGAAATTAGAATAGTCCTAATTTTATTTCGATAACACAAATGTGAGAAGTTGAAATAGAAAACAAACTAAACTAAAGTCTCTAATATGCAAAGATAAAATGTAACTACTAGAAAGCCTGTAGTTTTGATTTCATGTAACAAATCCTACAGATATTCAAATGGTCCCAATGATGCCTAAATCATATTAAAGGCGATTCCACCTAAGTACATGTTATTCTTCCTCAAGAAATAACAATCTACCCGTGGAAAAGGTTCTAATGAATCTCTACCTCAAACCATCATAACCAAGTGATTGTATTAAGTAATTGAACCATCAAGACACATTGTAAATCTACAATAAATATCTCTATTATATGGTGAAACACGATATTCCATTCATGGTTCAACCCAATTATTGTTTCTCAACCAAAATTATCACAAATCATGTTAATGGTAAATTAAATACAATATTTTGTTCAGATATATTTGATGAGTCTAAACCCACCTATTTTTAATCCATTTTCCCTGGTCGTTTAGTATTTTTCAGAGTCAGTTAATGTCAAATTATGGAATACTTACAAACTTCTAGTTTTCACAGAGTTAATTCAAAAAGGAGAGATTTCCAACAAGAAAGAAGAGAGAAAGAGCAAAGACAGCAATCTATGTCGTGACTAAAATTTGTGTGTCGCGACAAACTTCCAAGCAATTACCAAAGAAACCATGTCGCAACACCATAATCCTGATCACGGCCAATCGAGCTTAGGTCACGATGAAGACACACAGACGCAACAGTTAATGGGAAAACATAAAAGTCGTACCGGGAACAAGATAGATTATGTTATTATACAATGCCTCAATTAAAGGCGTATTTGATCACTATTAACCTCAAGTATGCCCACGCCAACAACCCCACTGCAAAGCATGGAAAATTATCGAGATAGAAAGAGTTTAAGAAGAGGCGCTTTTGTGTGGTGCGACAAGAAAACCAGTCGCGACAAAGGGTGCTTAATGGATGAACCGCCTCGGCTGCCACAAGGAGAGTCAATGTTGCGAATTACTTCAAGCTTGCAGTGATGTCGCATGAGATCTTCAGGGGTCGCAACATAGAAACTGGGGTCAACATAAAAAGTCCCGTCGCGATAGAAATATGGTTTAACAACAAATTCAAATAAGGCGTAATAGTTATGTCGTGATACGAAAATCTAGGTCGCGATAAGAAAATATGCTGCATGCAGAAAAGTGTTGTGGCGACATAACATATTTGGGGTCGCGACATGCAAAACATCCCCAACACAAAAGTTCAGGTCTCAACATAAAAAATGAAGCTGCAACAAGGAAACAGCTGGTTGGCGATGTAACCCGCCAAGTATGGACTTTTCGGTCGCGATAGACTTTTTTAGGTCGCAATAGAGGTTTCCACACAAATGCAAAGAAATCCTGTCGCGACATAACAAACTGGGTCGCAACAAAATGAGTAAGCTAAACACAAAGTAATCAGACAACAAATATTCGATTAAACACTAAGAAGCCACGTCGCGAAACATCGAACAAGTGTCGCAAATAAGAAGTCAAGCCTGTGGCGATGACTTTGTGTCAAGTAAGAAATGCAAGATAATACAAGATATGAAGGCAAACATAACTCGAATGTAGATGCTGGGCCGCGACATAAAAACTTTCTAGTCATGATACCAACTTGCGTAAGCTGCAATCGAAACCGTATTACGCACATGATACCAAGGTCAGACATAATTATTCGGGCACTGCACAAAATATTGTCATGACAGAAGGAAACTCACACGACAGAGTTTCATGCCTGAAGGAAGAAGATTGCTGCACAAGAACACGCTCACAGAACTCAAGCAAAAAGGAACACATGTCTCAAGCCACATACTCACTACATACCCGCAATAAACACAAAACCCTCATTACGACAACTTCTAGTCGCGATGAGAAGGCAATCTAGGCCAAAATCCTTAGACCACATTAGCCTTTAATTTTAAGGCCCAAATTTTTAGGGCTCTATAAATAGAAACGAATGCGGAAAGTGAGGTAATCAGTTAGCAACGACGAACCAAAGTACCTGGGGAGCTGAGGATTCTTTTGTATTATATTTTTCTTTTTCTTTCTTTTTTTTTTTATTTTTCTTTTCTTCGTAGATTAGCGTTAACGTGAGATTTTGATTCGCATCGGATTTGAAACAAAGAAATTGTTCTGTAAGTTTTGAAGTTGAAATTAATGTTGAAATTCATTACGACATCGCTTGAATTCAACAACCTGCATAAATGCCGAATCCTATTTCTTCAGCTGATCGTGAAGTTACAAAGTGGGAATTTTCCATTCATTTCAATATATGATGTAATCAGCTAAGAACACAACTTCCACTGGGAAAGATATGATGTTAGTTATGGTCTTTTCTGCACAATGAGAAGAAAATTTCATGAGTTGAATGTTGAATTTATTTGAATGGTGCTGTTTAAACACTGTTCTAATTTGGGAAATTTTATACCTAAGGAAAGGGATTTATCAGTTCTGCCTATTTTCAGAGGCCCCTTCAAGTGACACGTAGATGGAAATTCTTGAGGTTTCCTAGATCACGCATTGGGGGTATGTTGGGGACCACATTGAAGAAACTAATGAGCTCGAATGCCAGATAAACCTCAATTTCATGGTTTAGAGTCTGTCTGAAAGATATACTTCAATTTAATCAATTGTAGATCTCTCCTTGGTCCGAAGAATGATCTTGGATCCCGTGTTAAGAATGAGATTCAATCAATAGAAAGAGAAAACTTTCTGCATCTTAAGGATGAGACATCATTCTTATTGAACAAATTGCAACTGCCCTATCTCAGCTGGGAATTGGCAAATTACAAGAAATGAAGCTCAAGTATCGAAAAGAAAAATACCTGTGAGATCTTATAGAGAAATTCTAATTAAGTAATTGATTAGGAACCATGCTCAGAATGAACATGAATTTACCAAGTGAAAAGTACCTGCCAGAGGAGTGAATCCAAACACACTACCTGCCACTTGACAAATTCATTCCAACTCAAGGGAAAATAAAATGACATGATGCAGAATTTGATAAATTTCACAACAAAGGAAACCCAAAGTGTCTACTTATTAAAGAATAATCTAGTTCACCACTTACATTTAGAATTTAATTTTCCTTTATATTAGATGCAGAATTCTGTTATTAAAATCTCCATTAGATTATTAAATTTCATCTAAAACTAAGACGCTCAAATATAGAACTGAGTAATGGGTAGTTGATGTTTAAATTCCTTTCAATCTCCGTGGAATGATATCCCAACTTATAGGTCCACTTTATTACTTCATGACATGTGCATTCTGCAGCTTTAAGACCAAAGTAAATTTTTAATTGAATTTTAGCACAAATTATCTTCTATGAGCATACAATATATGTTTGAACTTTAACAAGTTTGTGCCTTTTACTGGGATTCTAGTTAGTCTTTGCAATAGTGGCAAAACTGAATATATCATTTGGTCCGTATCTATTACAAAACCCGGGGTTTCCAACCCAAAATCATTAATACAAAAACAATGCATTTTCACTCTTTTCTTCACGTAGAACGAGGTCCCGTGTGAGCCTGGTCGCCCAAAGGTACTCCTAAATCGAAATGAGCCTTTCTCCCACGATTCACAGCAACGCCCAATAGGAGAAATTCCTTCCTACAGGGCTACTCCCCACCTAAGTGCACATGCAATACCATACCAATTTCACACATTCACGTAAAATGGCGGTAGGATGTCTACATGAATGCCACATGTCATGCCCCCATGCCTCAAGTCCTCACCGACTTCACATGTCATGCTGAAAATCATTTCTAAAACAAAAGGTTTTTTTTTTAGTTCTCGTGAAGGTTAGTTTGGATAGACTCCGATAAAATGTTGGACCACCCTCCGATATTTTTCATTTGGACAGACTCTGATAATACTATGGACTACCCTTCGATATATTTTACTTGGACAGACTCCAATAAAATGTGGTGGACAACCTTCAGAGAAAAACCGCTTATTCAAAGCCATGCCATGCATTCACACCCAATATGCGCGATGTCCCCATGCATGATATTTACTCATTTGCATGCATGCATGTATCATTTTCACAAAACTGTATGTTATTCAACTAGGAAAATAAACCATGCAACTAGAATTTCTCCGCATTTCCAACTCAGAACAATATGTACGCCAACATTCGCTTTCACATCAAAACCGCATGTTATCCAATGAAAAATAAGACATGCAACCGGTTTTCTTCCACTTCACTAAAAATATGCATGCATCACATCACTTCAAAACAACATGTTATCAATCAAGAATATAACACATGCAAACTGGAAATTTTTCCATATTTCCAACTCAAGAAATAATATGCATTACCAACACTGTTTTCACACCAAAAACTGCATGTTATCCAATGAAAAATAAGACATGCAAACTCGCTCTTTCCGATTTTTACCATAAATATCAAGATAAGGTCATAACACTACTTCTACAAAATAAAGATGTTATCAATTAAGAATATAACACATGCAAACTAGAAATTTTTCCAGATTTCCAACTCAGGAAACAATATGCATTACCAACACTGTTTTCACACAAAAAACTGCATGTTATCCAATGAAAAATAAGACATGCAAACGCTTTCTTCCAGCTCTTACCGTAATATCAACATGTAATGCCACCACATTCATATATTACAAAAGCATGCTATCAATCAAGAATAATAATGCAAACTGAAATTCTTCTAGATTTCTAAACAAGAAACAATAGCACGCCAAATCAAGCATACTATACATAAACTCAAAGAAATTCAACCTCGCACTAAAATTATATTTTGCATCCAAAAGTGCCCACACCACGCTTTGTCCTAAACTATTTTGAACCAGCCCCCATGTTGGGGCTAAGCTCCATGGCCATTGAGTGGCCCTTAGACAAAGATATCCCAAGTGAAAAGAACCTACTTTTGCTTGCTTCCTTCTTTCTCTTTATTTATTTTCTTTCCTCTCTCACTCACGAATCGAATTTTTCTACCCACTACCAACCGACTTTGGTTTGGTGTAGGCAGGACACCTTCTCAAGGCTAGCTCACACATGGCCATTACTGGGTCATGTTTTCCATGCCATCCACATCCACCCACTTCATGCACAGCCTTCAGTGGTGATGACACTCGCCCACCAGCGCTGCCCCCACACCCATGCCACATGGCACACGCCCCCTATGCCGTGTCATCCCGTGATTCGTCGAACGCCGAAATATACAGAAATCAACCTGCGAATCTAACCAACTCACGGCTGCACGGATTTCACGAGACAACTCAACCCGCCAGAATCCGTGATCGCCATCCAAGATCTAGAGAACTTCTAGTTTTTATTCAGATCATGACACATTAGTCTAATGCTATCAAGCTGTACTTATTTCCTGTTTTTACACCATGGTTCATTATTGCACTACATCAAAACCCTAGAAAATGATATTAGCTTACGGAGATAAACCATTTAAAAACTAATAAGAAGACCAAGAAAAAGGAGAAGAGTGTAGATGAAACCCATTTATTCTTTTCAAATCTTTCTTATTCTTCTTGTTCATGGCCAAAAATCGATTTCTCCAAGAGATTTGCCTTGGTGTTTCCACCAGCATCTTCTTTGGCCAGGCGGCACCTTCCGGCTCAAATGCCTCTAAAATCGTTCTTTTTATCTAGCCAAAAACAGAGAAAGGAGATGGGTTTCTGCAAAAACAGGAGCCTTAACATCCACATTGTAGCATGGCGGATCTAACGCTGCGGCATGGCAAAAAATTGCAAGCTAATGGTCCCTTATGAGTATATCCACGCTGCAGTGTGAAAACCCTTACAATCACTCTACAGCATGGGTTGCTCCTTTTGCAACTTCTCTTCACTTCCCAATGGCATAAATTTCTCGTCCGAACTCTGATTGGCACAAACTTGGTCTCATAGAAAACTTAGAGAGTGACCTTTCTTGCCACAATGTGTTCATCCACTATATCATCCCGCACTCTCCGAGATGCCTCCTCCGACATGTAAGGCTAACGAAAAGATGATCCTCAAGATCTACCACCTCCCACACACAGATCAACTTAACCCTCGGGTTGGGAGTTGTTCCTCGTCCAGTCTCACCACAATCGAGACATTTCTTTCCTTTCTTTCTACTGGGGACCGACCCAGGTCTTCATCGACTAGCGCCGGGAGCACCTCTTCACCGCTCACGCCCCGGAAGTTAGAACTAAAACTGTCATTTCTACCTTTAGTGCAACCTCAAACTTTCATAACATTTGCCGCTGTTTCGCTTGTCAGATCCTAGTAAATTAACGAACCCGTGGTCTCTACCGTGTCACCTGCGGAAAGACCTCGTGTCCACACAATCGCTTTCGTGCAATTATGGTGGAAAGACTTCATGTCTACATCACCATATAATAGCTAGAACGCTAACCCTATCTAACCATAATACGCTTGCCTCAGTCAGTTTATTCATCATAAGTTTCAGTTCTGACTTAGAGTGCCTATCATGCCCCTTTCTGAGGCTCCCAATTCATGTGCACTGGCCAGAATAATTCTCAGATAACCCGATTCATCACAAGGTACCGCCACCTGGGTTTACGGCCCTTAATGGTTCTGCTGGGGGCTGATTCATTGAAGCATTTTCCGATTCAGGTACTCATATCTCTCGTGGTGCCTCCGGCATAAGTCCGTGGATCGACCTCTACGTACCTCCGCCCATACGCCAGAATTTCAAGGTTAAAAGATCTGACACTTTCAATATCCGATGCACGCAAGGATTAACAACAAAACAATAGAAGGTAACAGGAAATCATTATTATAAAACAATTCTATGTAAGACCGGAAAACGTATAAAACAAGTAACTATCGCCTAAACTCAAGCCTGCTGATGACTAAGTCGATGCACTTTCCTATGACAAATTTACGCAGACTCCATTAAGATCCTCCTACCAAGCTCGGCCAGACCGACAAGTTACCATGGAGCTAAGCCGCTAAAACCGTAAACTCAGATTGGAAAATGTGGGTTATAAAATCTTTTCGCTTTTCATCAAAATCACACTTTAAATTTAACTAAAATCCGGCAAAGATAACTACCGCATCGAAGGTCAAGCCTATGCAAAAATACAAAATCACATGTATAACAAAATATACTCCCAACATTTTCCTAAATCCAACTACAACAATAAAGGACCTCCGGTCCCTTACCAAAATATAAGATAAGGATCAATCCAATATAAGTTTATCTAACTCCGTTTTTCAAACCATGCACATGCATATTTTAAAAGATATTTACATATACAAATCACATTTTAAGTTTACGGTTTTAATTTACACCTTATCTTATATATAATCACAAACATGCTACTCAGATCGAGATCCTAAAGATTCTTCGCCAAAGACTGCACCTGAAAATTATTTTAAAAACAAAACTCGTGAGCCAAATCTGTGCCTGAGTACTATAAGTTCTAAATGTCAGTTCTGGCCAAGGCTTCACCTCCCAATATGAAAACTGCATGTAAATGGTTGTAAAACCGTTTGCGAGAAACTGAGTTTTTGCTATGAAAACTACTAAAAACCGTTTCAAAATCAAGCCACACAAAACCGCTTTATGCCGCTGAAAATCGCTCAAAACTATTTCGCCGAAAACTGCTTCAAAAAATTATTTCGTTTCACAAAACTGCTGTCGCCAAGTAATATCCGAAGCGCCATCTGGGGGAATCAAGTACCAACCACTCCGTGGCCCATTTCTCGAATGATCTAGACGTGATACCACGGAACCTGACCCCGGCATCTAGAGTGAACTCCTAACACTACCCGGGCTTAAGATGGTCCATGAACACGGCGGATCTATATAGCATAATGGAACTCGACTGCCCGCGATGGAACCCTGGAATCCAACACCCCATCGCATGTGACTAAGTCAACGCTACTTAACTATATATACCTCGAATGCAGAGGGCAACTCACTATATATATATACTATATCTAACCCCCAATTGCCGACTGTGCAATATAGCGGTCATAATATCTCATAACATCGCTATGCACAATCCAAATACATCTCGACCGGAACTGAAATAGTGGCATTCAGGTTTTGCCAAACCAGGCCAAAACCGCTTTAAATACCGAAATCGAACTTTTCTGGGCCGAGTATAACAATCGAGGTAATAAAAATGCTTTATAAATCTATATTTTCAAAGCACTTTACAAACTCAGAATTTAAACACTTTCATTTTGTAAACGATTTCAAGACTCACCTTTTCTCCACTAATTCCTTTCAAATCTCATGCAAGATTCTAGATTCCTCGCTTGGATGTTCAAATCGCCACACAATCTCATTCAAATTACGAAAATGCCCCCGCTCAACATTTTAACCATAAAACATATACGTGGCTTTCAGCAACTATATATCGAACGAACTTCGATTATTTACAAACTTTACGTGCTAGTCTCATTCGATGACATCTATATTGGCGCATACGAAATCGAATTGGGAAACAGTCCTCACATTAAAACTTCATAAAAACTATCCTGCTTTAGTCAACTTTTGACCGCTGACTTTTCCGCATGTAGCCTTAAAAATTTTAAACATTTCAAATTTCATTCGACTATTCGACTAAAATCAACCCTTAATTGCCTTAAAACAAATCCCAAATTCATACTTACGACTGCTCGAACACAACCTCCACACACTTAAAAATTTAAACTCAATTAAAAAATTTTGGAACTCAAGATTACGACCTTTTACTGGTTGATAGTAATGTGTTCATTACTACCTTTGCGCTTAGCCAACATAAGAGTAAATTTTCTACCTTAAAGTTTGACAAAATGCTAAGATATTGGTACTCCATGTTAGCCTCAGAATACCAATTTTGCTCTTCCAAGCCCGACGAAAACCCCGTACTGGGCCTCGATTCGAATCGGTATAAACAAGAAGGCAAAATAAAAATCGCCTCACGCCTCTCTCACAAGGCTCCGTCCGTCACTTTCCCATTTGACTTTTATTCTTTTTGATTGTTTTTTTTGACTATTATTATTTTCTTGATTATTATTCATTTTTTAGATAAATAATTATATTGCCCCATTCAAGTCTATTTTCTTTATCCCAAAATTTATTTATCATAATCAATATTCTTTAAATATTTGTCATTTTTCGAGATTTTTCTAAAATTCGCTTTCGTGTTTCACTTAAACCCGTCGCCTAGAAATCTGCAGAGCTCGACCGCTCCCAATTAACAAATCTTCCTACATTAGATTTCGCTGGCGCGAACTTAACTACATACCGTTTCACACATCCAGATCTAGAGAATTTTCAGTAGCTCCCCGAACTATTATAATTTATTATTATTATTATCCTTTTAATTCATAAATTCCATAATTGAATTCCACCCCAAAACTTTCCTTAATTGCAAAAGTGCCACAATTCTTTTTAAAACAACTTTCAAAAATTCTATTATGGCACTAAAATACCAAAGAAGCCCTCGTGCACATACTTGCTATAGTTACACCAGACACCCTCTTGGGACGGGGTGTTATATTATTTCCATTTCAACATCTTATGAGACCAACATACAAGAGGAGATTCAAGAGGTTAGAGTAAGAAAATCCTCAAAACCCTAACCTCATTCCTTTTGATTTGGATTTGGTGAAAGCCCTAACTTGAGAGGAAAAGGGTTCATTGATTCTAAACCACTGAGCTTGTTTCTCTCTCGTATAGATTCCATGGCAGGGTGACTTTGACATGGGACCGAATCGAGAAGATTCAGGAAGAAAATGTGTGAAAATGCCAAAATCAGTACTCAGCAAAACCCGTAGGTGTACCTGCAGATCAAGGAGTGGTACTGGCACCGATGCATGGTAACGGTACGCACTCACCCAAACTTGCACGGCACCATCACAGTGGGACAACCGGTACCAGTACTGTCAAAGTGGTAAATTCTGCACTCACTACTTCCCAGCCGCTCCGTTTTTGCATATTTTGCACCGTTAAGTCCCGTATCTGTGTAACCATCATAGGGACCCTAAGAAATGATTAATGGGGGTTCAAATTAAAAGTAGACCTAAGTGAAAACGCACAAGACTTCACTCGAGGCTAAGTGAGTCACCGCTGAAGGGCCGTCTGCACTAGTGTCTTAACCCAAGACTCATAATTTAAAATAAATTTGTGTAATTCACTAAAATTGTTTAACGATTGTTTATCCACTAAGAGTATGGAATGTTACCAATTAGGATCAAGACACCGCCTCAACCTAGGACCCAGATCTAAGATATGTTTGATCCCATTAGCTTCATAAAGGTTTTTCGTTCGTCTCCACTTCATTCTTATTTAAAGTATTTGGTAATTCACCGGCAACATGAAAAAGAATGGTAATTTTATATAAGAAATTGAATACGTGAATGTATGGTATGAAAATAAGATAGATTACATATCTTGAAAAGATAATAATGGTGTTAATTATGGAATTGAAATGATATTTTGAAAACCAATTAACGGAATGATAAGGACGATCACCAAACTAACTTCATAAACAATTGAACGATATCAACGAACAATTACTTCGGATGCAATTCACCTGCATTTGTCACAAAGGCACTCGAAATTGTCCAACGTCCGCACGCGCAGATGCAGATCAATTCCAAAGATCCGCATTGCGATGACGTATGGCATTGTACAAATGGTTCCACTGGGCGGATGCACCAATTCCGTGATCCGTCATGACGTGATACATTGGTTTACATCATGTTGGCACCAACGGAATTCATCATGATGGGAGACCAATGTTTTAATATATACTGGTGCATCAACCGCATCCGTCATAATGGAGACCGAATGCTGGAATGCGACACTAACAATATAGCTTAAGTAATGCGATTCATTAAACGGAATCACGAAATGTGGAATCGAATAGTCAAGGCAGTTAACCAATATCGACGGTGCGTAAATGAGATTTTTATGTATATGCTTGGAACTCATAAACGAATCAGAAATGAATTGTTGCATTGAATATGCATGTCGCCATATGTAAATGATCTGTGAAATCGAAGCATGCTGAAACGAATAGCACGAAAGATATGTCGATATAATGTGCATGGTTTAACAAAATGTATGTCGAAAGTTACATCAATATCGAATATAACTCAGATAGAACCATTACATGAAACGTTTGAGCGTATAGTTTTTATCTATGCGCATGTTTCTAGTAGACAGGAAGGAAGACAAGATCGTGAAGCGCAGTCATAAAGCAAGCTGCACTGTGAGAACTTGGTACCTGCTTCATATGCATATCATTTCCTTTTGAATATAATATTTTAGAACAAATAGTCAACTCTAAAGAAATGTTTTGATTTTTGTGGTTATTCGAAAAGGCATGAATGCCTTCTTTGTAAATGTATTTTGTTGAATGTTTATGGGCCTACCGAATTGCATTGAATTTGTAAATGATTATAGGCTTGCCCAAAACTGAAACCGCTTCCACAACGAAAGGACATAATAAAATGTTTTGATAAGATAAATGAACGCCAGCGAACCGGCCCCAGGTCGACCACGCGGTCTGGTCGGACGTGATTCGTCGCGACATTGAAAAAGAAAATTTAATAACACGAAAAATAAAAGAAATAAATGGGCGTCCCCTGTTTTTGGCCTGACCACGGGTCGGACCCACTATCATACAAATAAAGCGTTATGAAAATTATTTATCTCATAGAAATACTAAAAACTAAGCAAAACATGGGGATAAAATGAATATTTAAGATACTCATCAGTAACTTTTTCAGTTCAATCACTGGTCTAGTTTTTATAACATTGATTGGGAGAGCCTTAAGAAGAGAAAGCATGTCCATTGATGACCTAGACAAGCTTCCTTAAGCTTTCCAGGCCAAAGAGAAACGGAGTAGTGAAGCATATTAACCCTCACAAATTTTTATTGATCTTCTTCACTTAGTACACATTTGTCTTTTTGGGCCACCAAATGGTTTTATTTAAACTCTTACAATCACCCACATGACAATAGTTTAATACTCACTTCAGCCCATGACTAAGGTAGGGACCATCTATGATACCATGGTGACACAAGGTCCCTAAGTCAGCTGAGCTGGGGTACCTACTAACCATCGACTTTTTCTCTTCCCCGGGTCAGGTGCAATCTTCCCCAAGTGGTGGCGAAAGGTCTAGGCCTGAGCTGGCTACCGGTGTCACATAAAGTGAGGGGGAGCCAAGTCACCAAGGGGAAAAGCGATCTTCCATGAGGGCTTCGGGGTCCATCTCACTGGATCCAAGCCTAGGTTCTTCCATGGTTGGGCCTTCCTTTCTAGGTCCTGGGCTCGACCTTCCTTTCTAGGTCTCGAGCCCAATATGAACATCCCATTCCAAGTAGCTCTATGGATTGTGCTAGATAACTCAAGATAGGAGATAAATGCATTGCTACCCTCTGCAGAACTAATATTTAAAACATAACATTCAAGGTTTCAAAACACCCATGACAAAGATATCGACACCTCAACCCAATTTTAAATCTACTAATTAAATCAACAATTAATCAAATTTATTTCTCTAAAAAATTGAAAATAAGTACAATTGTATATCCAAACAGAACTTAATTCAATCAATACTACAATAAAAGTCCACAGAGCAGCCTGGTCAATAAGCTCATCTTTGATAAGAAAGAAACAAAAAAAAAAACATTAAAAGATTCGTGAAAGAAATAAGAGAATTCCTAGAACCCATGCATGCATAACGAAAAATGAACCGAAACTCTAAAATTTTAGCAAATTTATCAATCGCTTAGAAAAAATACGGTAAAGATGCTTCTAAATTTAATTAAAGTCGAAACGCACTAGGGACGATGTGATAATCCTAGCAGTTTAGTTGAATATAGGAAGAATAGTATTATTTACACATATACAGAAAGTAGGTATACTAGGCATGTTTGTTTATAGTTTTTGAAATTTGTTTTGCTTTTCAAAATAAGAAAACATGGAAAGATGTTTGATTTCTGCTTTGTTTTGTTTTGCAAAACACAAAAAAAAAAAAAAAAAAAAAAAAAAAAACTAAATTTAAAGAACAAGAAAAGTTTTTAGAGAATACCAAAATGTCTCTACGCTTTCAAAACATTCTCAATTATAGTTTTCTAAATACAATAACCAATAGTATTTTGTTCCCGCTTTATTTTTGTTCTACAAACACATAAAACACTAAATCTATCAAACATTAATAGCCTCATATAAAATAATTTGAAATGGTGTTCTTTTATGTTTTCAAATACTTCAATACAATAGCTTTCATAAACAGAACCAAAACAAGCTTATAGTGTTTTTCTACGCTCTTTGTGATTTTCCAAAACAACAAAAATAACCGGGAAACAAACTATCCTCTTTGTTTCCCTTGTTCTTCTTACTTTTGAGAATAGGAATTAGGTTTAAAAAACATGAATCAAACAAGGCCTAAGAGCCTCTTTGGTGTTTTTCTGAACACAAAAAATGGAAACCAAACAGATTTTCAATGTTCTCTTTAGAAAAAAAAAGTAAAAACAGAACAAACAAAGCCCTTAATTTCTTTCCTCACTCTATGTTGCCACTTGAAGTGGTTATTCCATATATATATATACTTTATTTGTTTTTTCATAATTTAGTCGCCGTTGTGCCATGTCTATCGCTTAAAAATGTGATTTTTTAATTGAAAGGGTAATTAAACTTTAATTTAAAATTGTAAATTTTTCTAAGTATATAATAAAAAAATATAAGAAAAGGTTTCCAAGTATAAAACGCTCAAAAGAAATAAATAATATTTGACACCCCAAAACCCTAAATCTCGTCATAACCTGCTAACTCAAGGGAATTCCCGGGATTTCGAAAACTCATACTCACACTATGTGTCCCATTTATCTGATCCGGGATTTTAACAAAAACTCCGGTAGAGTCTCCTTGTCTCGAGGAGCTCGCTCAACATACAACCCAGATAAATATAACCATAACCTCCCATCCGTAGCCCCAATGTAGCAAATAACTGCAAAACAGGTCCATTCCATATCCCCCAATATACATCCCTTTATCGAGACCCATTCATTCACATTTAAATCTAAAATTTGAAAAAACACTTAATTATAACTGGTAAGAGTCCAATCACGACCCTCTACTCATAATTACATACCGACTATTCGACACAAATCCTAAAAGAATTTAGTTATAATTTTTATACAAAACACTTTACAGTTGCATATCAGTAAGCAATTTCCATCGGCCTCCTTCATAATCACTCGCCGCAGCATCGTCCCGTACACTCCCGTAATTCGAAAGGGGGTCCCCCACGATCGCGAACAAATGCCAAGTAGAGAATAATTCCTGCCAGTTACTCCCACCCATGCATTTCCATTTCACACATTTAAGTAAAAACATGCACATTCCTACTAAATGTTTACATGCCATGGATGAGAATGTGACTCACCGTCCATGCCCCGAGTCCTCACCGACTTCCTCACATATGCATATGCTATAGGGAAAACTCACATTATGTCCATCAATGACCATTTTTTTTTTTTAAACAAAAAGCTTTTGTTTTATAACCAAACCCATTTTATTTATAAAATCCCGTGTGTTTAATACATCTATAAGCCAAGAATTTCCTGTATTTCATCGTGTGATGTCGTATGCCTTTTCGACAATTTTACGGGCTTTCAAACTGGTCATGGATCATGTCCAACCAAGAATAGAATTCTTCTTTACATTTCTACAGCTTTCACCGCTGGGATCATGTCCAACTCAACTAATATACTTTGGCCCTGACATTTAGCTTTCACGGTGGGATCTACCCCAACTCATGCCCAACATGTGACGCCCAATTTCCTGGGTCCTACTGACAACCCGCAAATTTCTATCTTAAGTCGCTTAATACTCAGCCCTGACACTGACCTGGGTATCAACTACTCATGGACATCGAGTTACTCGACATCACTTCCATACGTCCCCTTCATCTGGGACCCATCTCATTAATATTTAAACTAAAATACTTAAAAAGAAAATGAATAATTACAATCCGTAGGGTCCGATCACCCACTGCCTACTACATACCCGACTATTTATACACAAGCCTAAAAGAATTTTTTATAAAAATCCTTTATAAAAACACTTTTACAAATTGTAACTCACAATACATGTCGCCTCCTCTAATCACGACCTCGTCTGAAAGCACCGTCTCCTTTGTACCCGAAAGGGAGCAATGACCAATAGAAAACTATCCTACAAGGGCTACTTCCCACCTAAATGCACATGCAATATGATACACATCAAAACCACATTCCATACGTAAAATGCAATGCTATATGGAATATTTTCATGTCATGCATGAGATGAGACTTCATGCCCATAACCCGCCATGACCAATTTCACATGCAAATGCCAAATGTGAAAACCAGTCATTGGTGTTTCACCCATTGACTTAACCCATTGGACAACCCTCCAATATTCATTTTAATTTATCTAATCCCGTGTGTTTATTTGGGTCGCGAATTTTTGAGGTCTCACCGTAGGCTTAGCATGCCTTCCGACACTTTCGTGAACTTTCATCGCTGGATACATATGTCTGACCAAGAATAAAATTCCTCAGGTCTTTCACCGGTTAGGATTTGGCTCCAGACCGCTTTTACCCAAACACACGAAATTTATTATTATTATTTTATGCACCAGTGAGTCTAAATTTTGGACGTTGTCCCAATTTTCGAGCTCACTACACATTCACCAAGAATGGTAAATAATCAATATCATGCACACACACCCGACTTGACGCGATGTCCCAGTGCATATGAAGTGAAATTATTCCATTTCATACTATAACATGTTACATGCAAATGAGAGCTACATGCAACATTATCATCACATTAATAATTATATATTTTTTTTTCTTATATAATTCAAATCCATCACATGTACATATATCAACATGATTTCTTTTATTATTATTTCACGATAGCATGACATTTAAAATCAAGCAACAATCATAGCAAATGGTCCACTTCTTAATCTATAAAAACATGGCATCTTTCGATCCCTTCACTCAACAACCGCTTTTGGTTCCATTCATCACCGAATAACTATGATTCCAAAACACTCAACAAACCCGCATCTATCTCCGATCAAAACCAAATTCAACATAGCTCAAGACTGCCTAACCAATCCCAAAATTTTCAATATTCAACCTGGCAAAAAATCTTGTGACTAAAACACACAACCGTCACCGAAGAACTTCCAGCCATTAAATGGTCTTCAGCTAAAATAATCAAAGTAGGAAAATTCCCACTGTGGAGTTTTACGAACCCAAGATTTTGCACCCACACGTAGCTCCTCGATGCGTGACCGACTTTATCTCGTCTTCCGACGAAAAACCCATGTACCGATTTCCATAGATCTTAGAGATAAGGCAGCTTCTCTCAAAATTATTTTCTCCCCCCACTCACTTACACGCAGCCTCTTTCAAAAATGTGGCCCTCTTTGACTTTTCTCCTTATTTAATCCATTTGTTTTCT